>JANAVB010033820.1:19110377-19279868 GCA_029216955.1 Iris pallida
TGGATAAGTTTCTCTAATTCTGGGCACGATAAAAGTTTTTTTAGCGGTGGGTTTTACATAAAACTTTTTTAGTTTTTGGGCATTTCATAAATCTTCCCTTAAATATTACAAAAACGAGATACAAAAAAACAGGATATTTAATTAATACGTTGGTAAGATACAAACACCGCTTAGTTTTTGTATCTCCACGCCGCTTAGGAAACACCTACCTCAAGAAATGCTTATATATTTAGTAAATAAGAAAAACTAATGACCCTTAGAAGGGTCTGATTATAAAATGAGAAACAAGTTGTAGTAAGGAAAGTGAGAAAAGAAATACCCCATATTCAACATAAATGGTTATACCAGTTGCGTAACAACCAACAATGTTATAACTTTCATCGTTAGGTTCCACACTTTCGTTCCATACAACAATATCGCCACTGCCTCCCACAAAAGGGCCAGTATTTGAACATAAGTGATAGCAAACTGTAAATATTGCGGCAATGTCATAAAATTTGTATTCGGTATACTATAATAAAAAACTTATTATTATTTTACAATTTTGTAATTAGTTATCAAATATGTTAACTGTATTTGATATTATGTTATGTACTTACAAGGCCACGTTGATGATCACTATCACTAGCTTTTGAGAAGAAATGTGCCACCTACAATATATGACAAACAATAAAAATATAAGTATATATGACGAACAATAAAAATATAAGTATTTGGAAGAAAAAAAAAAGACCTATTTTTGTTAAAAATAAAATAATAATAAAAAGTTCAGAATGTATGTAATGGATATGGATGCGACACAAATATATGCAATAATTGTTAAACTAATAAAAGTATTATTAAATAATATAAATGAGAACTAATTTTAAAAATGAAATAATCAAGAGTGCTATGAGTCATGATAATAACACGCCCAAAAAAGAAAAAAAAATTAGATCAAAAAAGAAAGAAAAATTTAAGATGGGTTTTAGTTAGGGCTCAGCCCAACTTAGGTTAGGCAGAGGGTAGAGCATGAGTTGCTGCAGTAGCAACAACAATAGCCGGTGAGCAGCAGGGAAAGGAAGATGGAGAATGGAGAGAAGACTCCATATATATATAATAATAATAATAATAATATCATAATCATAATAATAATAATAATAATAATATAATAATTAAAAAAAATTGACAAATGTGCTGCAAAGTGTTAACATATGCTCTTATTGTTAACAAAACCTCAGACAGACTCTCACCATCAATTTTTTTTTCCTATTTTTTTTGTAAAAAAAGAAAACAAACAGGTAGGTGGAAGCAATGGAAATCCATACTCATATGATTTTGATATTTCTCCAAAGAAATGACGGTCTTTTCCACAGCTCACTTCACAGTTAAAAGAAAGAAGAAAAAGTCCAACAAAAATAAACTGTAACAATCTGCAGCCATTGCGAAAAGATTGAAGTGGTGATTGATTATACAAAACAACACTTTACGTGTATTTATAGAGATAATGTTGGATGAGTAGCCCGGATATGGTGAAAAGATTGACATGTATTTATATAGATAATATTGTATTTGTATAGATAATATTGGATCTCCAATTAAGTAATTTAGGTAGATTCTAATGCTATGAATCTTTTTTATATATTGCATAATTTATTAAGAGAATTATTTTAGGAGATTGAATAAAGACTAATTAAGGCTAGTGGAATAATGAAAATCTACCTAAATTAGCTACATCCGGATTAATGAAGGTTGGTAATAATATGCCTAGTCACCATGCCATATCACCATGCCATGTCATAGATATCTACCAAGATATTTGGGAGCCAAATAACATTTTTGTATTGAGTAACAACATATGTTGCGCTCATCTCATTACATACTTACAAGGTCCACGAAGTTAGGGCATCTCCAAGGAGCCTGAAAATTCATGTTCCTTATATTTAGGTAGAGGATAAAAAAAATGGACCTAAGAAAGGTGAGAAAATTATCCTAAATTTAGGGGTTCCAAAAAAATCATTATAACATTATGTGTTTTACAAAATTATCTTAAGTGAGTACTAATAATGATAAATAACATGCATTTTCTCTTTCTTTATTATTATTTATAAAATATAATAAACAATTGTTGAGGGGATTACTTAAGTGGTAAGTATTGAAATCCATACTACTTAAGTGAAAATCCCAAAATATTCATAAAGTTACTCACCAAAATTTGCTTGCATATGCTCTCCTTGTACTATTTAAGGCTACTCTTGATTCTAAGGGGACTAGTGCAATTTGTGTTAGAGATCAACGTTTGTGCTTGAGGGGATCCACAACAAGTATCTACTTATTGTTTAAATCACAACTACATATTCAAAAGTTCGAAACCAAATTTGAAGAAGGAAAAAATCTTAATTAGGGTCTGAACTTTAGTCCGGTTTACTACAATCATGTTTAGAAATGTATTAAGTCATAATTTTCAATCCATTATTGGAGGATGATCGACCCTTGAGAAGAAGAAGAAATTGGGGTTGTCTACTTCTTGAGAGGAAGAAGTGTTAGGAATTGGAGGAGATCTAACATAATTTATCATTGAATTGACAAATAGAACTCGAGAGATCGAGAAAAGAAGATACAACATACTTGTTTCACTAACTATTCTTTCCCTCCTATTATAGCCAAGAGTTAACATGACTTTCTAACAGTTTTTCTAACTGTCTAACTAATTGCAATTGGTATTGAACTTGCACTGTCTACTCTTGAGCAATTTGCAGTGTATGACACTGATATCTGGTGTATGTGTCTGATACTGATCTTCGATACTGATCTCTGGTGTATGTGTCTGATACTGAGCTCTAACTTTGCATTGTCTGATACTGATACACTGATATTGGATAGTTTCTCGAGCTTGAATTGTGGGTGACCGTGAAAGAAAGGATTGCATTAAGGAGCAATTTTGTACAGTAGCACATTGTGAGTGGAAGAGAAAAGGTATTCATGGACGTTAGTCAACCACCACAACTATGATCTTTGACATATTTCTTGAACTCTTGGATGATCCCAACTTCCCATACGATTACCTTAATCAAGGGCGAAACTATGTATGGGTTTATGGGCTGGGGTGAGTTACAGTCCAATCAATTTTTTTTTTTAATTTCCACATGACACTAGCCTACATCCCAGTCTAGCCCAACTCGTATCTAAGTCTAGCTAAACTACTCAACCTATGTACAGTAGTACATTGCTCCAAAAATAAAAATAAAGCAATTTTTAGTTCACCCAAAGACAGCTCAAATTCTGTCTCGACCTTTGGTCTTAATGATTATGTCTTTCCGATGATCGTTATGACTTGCACCTTCCCGGCTACTACAACAACTACGTCGCCACCACGTCAACGATAAATGCTACGACGGCCTTCACCCAAGTCCTGGACTCGTTTGGTTCGCAGAAAGGAAATAAAATGAAATGAAATCAATTCTTTGCTCTATCATATTCTTTGAAAAATTATTTCAATCAAAATTTCTTTCCGGTGTTTGAAAATGCTAGCAAAATTCGAATGGAAAATGAATTCTTGGGGTGGATGAGAGAACTGTTTCTCTCCTATTTTTTTTTCCTTTGAAAATTATTTTTCTCTGATGTGCATCCCACATTATTTTGAGTTGCATCCCACATTATTTAACCATATTCAAGGTGCACCCCACTGTTTTACCATAATGTACAATCTGGAAATTGCTGAGAAGCCCAATTTCGGGGTGGGCTTTTATGAAATGCCCACCCGCTGGATTATTTTTATGAAATGCCCAGAATTAAGTTTTTACACGTTAAATATTTCAAGATTCTCTCTAGTTGCTATGTATTTACAAAATTTGCCATTATCATAATTCCAAAAATACCCCTTCGCGTAAATTTGGACATCTATATATAATTATGAATTCGCAAACTCAGATTTGGATTGAGAAATTCGTATTCTTCTTCTTCTTCACGAGAAATTTGAAATCCATTGATATAATCTTTATTAGAGATCGCAGAATCGTTCGTAGTTCACTGTGGTTTTCGTCAGTCGAACGTCGATCATCCTTCATCATCATCGATCATCATCATCATCAACATCATCTTCGTGGTTTCCGGCGATTAGGTCAATTGTGGATAGAAGATCTTCTTCTTTCTTTTTATAGATCTTAAAACAAGGTGAGAGTTCAGATCTGTAGAAATTCATCCATCAGCTTTGTATATCTCGAAATTTATGCTGAATTTGATTTTGTTATGAAGATTATTAACTTAGAAAATGTTAGTGAGATATTTAATCTTGTTATTTTATGCGAATAGCATTCTCCGTTATATTTTAAAGGAGAATGACAATTACTTCTTATAAAGATCATTATCCGTATGTTTTTAGGACGGAGAATGCCATTCTCCGTCTTAATTTGAACGGAGAATGACATTATCCGTCTTAGTTAGGACGGAGAATGACATTCTCCGTCTTAATTAGGACGGAGAATGACATTCTCCGTTTTACTTTAGACGGATAATGATCTTTATAAGTTAGTTCCAACTGAGGATATTTATTCTCCGTTATTTTTAGACGGAGAATAATCATTATTAGATGAGAATTTTATTGTTCTATTTGTGGCCTCTTATGTTTTTATGTTATCAGGGGGGGAAGATATGGAATCAAGTTGTTTAGTTAACATTTGTTTCAAGGGAGACATAGTTTCCTGCCGTGTCACACATGAATGTACCGTGGATTTTTTAAAGAATAAAGTGTGCGATCGATGGACTTCTTTGGATCCACTTTCCTTCCGTTTCAGGTTTTTGCACTCTGATGGGACTGAACTGTATGTTGAAAGTGATTTTTGGCTTCGCTCATTGGTTGGTGGTTTTAACGGTACTCATGATGTGAGTTTTGATCTATATGTGGAGCAAATACACTCTCCATGTTCTTCATCAACATCTTTTCCTTGTCAAAGCTTTCACATGAGACCTTCGTCTTCCTCTTCTAGTTCTTTGAGTAGATGTTCTCCTACTGTAAAGGACAAACGAGTAGTATAATTTTATGAGGGCTCAACTGAGACAGTGAAGAAGAGGAAATCGGATATGTGGCCTGGATCAATTACTGGTGTTGGTCAGATTTTTCTAAATGGTGTTGAAGAAGTTAGGAATGCTGTTAGAAAGGTATGTTTTGAATCTCGTCATCCATTCCACATTTTGAAATCTGAGCCGGGGAGGTATACTGTTTGTTGCAAGAATTACAAGACACATGCTTGTTTGTGGAGCTTCCGTGCTATATCTATTTCGAAAGATAATCAAATTTTTGAGGTGAGGAGGTATGTGGGAGAACATAATTGTGGAGCTGGCTATATGGATAAAGGTAATCTGGTTGTTCCAGCAAAGTTTGTAAAAAGTTTGGTTAGTGACATTGTTCGGATGCATCCTAAAAAGTCCGCAAAATCTGTTGTCGATGATTTCAAGGTCGACTACGGCTTATCTGTTACATATGGACAGGCATACCACGGAATTAGGCTGGTGCACCAGGAAATGTACGGAGATGATGTTAGATCTTACAGTGACTTGTGTTGGTATGTGAACAAGGTAAAGGAAACCAATAATGGTTCCGTTATCGACTTCCAGAAAGATGATTCATCAATGAGGTTTGAGCGGCTTTTTCTTTCATATGGGGCTTGCGTAGAAGGCTTTCAATATTGTCGTTCGATGCTATATTTGGATGCCACTTTCCTTACAGGGAGGTTTAGAGGATGTTTGATGTCTGCTACAGCGAAGAATGGTAACCAACAGTTCTACCCTATTGCATACGGTATAGTCTCAGGCGAAGATGGCGACAATTGGGAATGGTTCCTTAGAAATCTAAAGAATGTTGTTGGATGTAGTAGGCGTATTGTTTTTCTTTCGGATCAAGGCACCGGTCTAGTTTCTGAAGTCCCTAAAGTGTTTCCTAATGATTATCATAGCTATTGCTATTATCACATGAAGAATAACATACCGCTGAAAGAGAAAGGAAATGAAAGAGTGTATCCGCATGTACTTGAAGCTTGGAGGCAAGCAGTATATGCTCTAACTCCAGGTGTGTTAATGAGACAGATATATGCACATTTTCTATGCATTTACCATTAATTTAACAAGGAAAATGACCATTCTCCGCGTCAGTAAGACGGAGAATAGTCATTCTCCGTGTGTTTTAAAACGGAGAATGGCCATTCTCCGTCCTGCATAGAACGGAGAATGTCATTCTCCGTTAGCTTTTGAACGGAGAATGACTATTCTCCGTCTTGCATAGAACGGAGAATATCATTCTCCGTTAGCTTTTGAACGGAGAATGACTATTATCCTTATGAGAATGCACTTATTTTTTCATAATTTTGTGAATTGACCTAATTCTTTATTACTTATTTGTTTTTCTGTATAAAGGTGGGTATAGACAAGCAATCAAGAAGATTTATGATCTGAATTGTGGTCATGTTGTGAATTGGATGAATAAACAAAAATCTGAACACTGGTCAAACGCATTCTTCCCGGGATGTAGATACGGTGAGGTTGCTTCTAGTTGTGCAGAGTCATTCAATGCATGGATAAAGGCTGAGAAGAAATTGCCTATATCAGCAATTGTAAATGTCATCCGTGTGAAGATGATGAAGATGATTTCGGATCGCCACAAGGATGCAATTGGTTTGAATAGCAAATTGACTCCATACGCTGAGGATATGCTGAAGCAGCTTACAGATGATGGCATGTGTTATAGGGTATATCGGTCCGGTGATTTCGAATTTGAGGTGATCGCAGATACTTCCTCCCATATGGTGAATCTTCTTGATTGTCATTGTAGTTGTCGTAGATGGAAGGTATATGGATTCCCATGCAGCCATGCAATACAATGCATCAGAGTTGGTTCAGATAAATCTGTTTACGACTTTGTGGAGCAGTATTGGACATCAGATTATTACCAGAAGTTATATTCATGTGCCATTCGTCCAGTTCCAGATTGCGAAAAACAGTTTGAAAATAATCCCACTGATGTTGTTCTACCCCCTGTTCCGAAACGGGGTCCTGGACGACCAAAAGCGGACCGTTACAAGAGCAAATATGAGAACAAGGGAAAAGAGAAGAGAAAGATAAGGTGCCAGAATTGTTTTGAATTATGCAATCACAATCGCATCACTTGTCCTCTGCCTCCACATGCTGCTACGGTGGTCAAGGGGGCAGCGCCCCCTCGTTAATACATACACATATATTCCTTCTTTTATATAACTGGAAATTGTTTTTTGAATACATATCTTATATTTTTGATATCAATGGTAATAGTTTGAATTCTGCATATTTGATGTTTCACATATATATTAACAGCATAAGAACTTATTCTCCTTTATACTCTCTGACTTTATAATGTATTGAATGACCATTCTCCGTGTGTTTTAACACGGAGAATAATCATTCTCCATTTTAGATACACGGAGAATGGCCATTTATAAGTCAAAAATACAAGGAGAATAATCATTCTCCGCGTGTTTTAAAACGGAGAATGCCATTCTCCGCGTCAGTAAGACGGAGAATGCTCATTCCCTAGGTCAAAATACAAGGAGAATGGCATTCTCCGTCTCTTTTGACCCGGAGAATGACATTCTCCGTCTATTTTGACACGGAGAATGGCATTCTCCGTCTATTTTGACACGGAGAATGGCATTCTCCGCGTCCCTAAGACGGATAATGTTCCTTTCTAGGTCAAAAATACAAAGAATAATCATTCTCCGCGTGTTTTAAAACGGAGAACGCCATTCTCCGCGTCAGTAAGACGGAGAATGCTCATTCCCTAGGTCAAAATACAAGGAGAATGACATTCTCCGTCTATTTTGACACGGAGAATGGCATTCTTCGTCTATTTTGACACGGAGAATGGCATTCTCCGCGTCCCTAAGACGAATAATGTTCCTTTCTAGGTCAAAAATACAAAGAATAATCATTCTCCGCGTGTTTTAAAACGGAGAATGCCATTCTCCGCGTCAGTAAGACGGAGAATGCTCATTCCCTAGGTCAAAATACAAGGAGAATGGCATTCTCCGTCTCTTTTGACCCGGAGAATGACATTCTCCGTCTATTTTGACACGGAGAATGGCATTCTCCGCGTCCCTAAGATGGATAATGTTCCTTTCTAGGTCAAAAATACAAAGAATAATCATTCTCCGCGTGTTTTAAAACGGAGAATGCCATTCTCCGCGTCAGTAAGACGGAGAATGCTCATTCCCTAGGTCATGATACAAGGAGAATGGCATTCTCCGTCTCTTTTGACCCGGAGAATGGCATTCTCCGTCTATTTTGACACGGAGAATGGCATTCTCCGCGTCCCTAAGACGGATAATGTTCCTTTCTAGGTCAAAAATACAAAGAATAATCATTCTCCGCGTGTTTTAAAACGGAGAATGCCATTCTCCGCGTCAGTAAGACGGAGAATGCTCATTCTATAGGTCAAAATACAAGGAGAATGACATTCTCCGTCTATTTTGACCCGAAGAATGACATTCTCCGTCTATTTTGACACGGAGAATGGCATTCTCCGCGTCCCTAAGACGGATAATGTTCCTTTCTAGGTCAAAAATACAAAGAATAATCATTCTCCGCGTGTTTTAAAACGGAGAATACCATTCTCCGCGTCAGTAAGACGGAGAATGCTCATTCTATAGGTCAAAATACAAGGAGAATGACATTCTCCGTCTATTTTGACCCGGAGAATGACATTCTCCGTCTCATACGAAACGGAGAATGGCCATTTCTAAGTTCCAAATGCACACATTATAGATTTGTATTAACACAGATAATGACATTATAGGTTTGAATCAAACAACAGAACTTTAACAAAACAGATTTACATATATAGAACAATGTAAATTAGTCGAAAAATTGAATTTCATTACAAAGGAAAACAAATACATTACAAAAGAAACCTGACAAACAGAATATATACAAAGAATTTGTTAGCCAATTTACATTGTCATTTTCTTTTATTGTACAAAAGGAACTGCACATTCACTCATAAGCAAAGCCTTAGCCAAATTTAGCCTTCTCTTTACAATAGTATTGTGAACTATTTTGTTTGTTTTCTTCTGTAAATCAAATGGAGCTCTGGACAACTTTTCAATATAATATGAAACATACAGCAGGCAGCTCGGTGATAGTTGCTGTGGGCATTCTTTGCAAACCTTGAGCTCTGTTGTTTCGTATTCCTGGATTGCTGGGCTTTTATTCCTCATCAATGCAATCTTCTTCATTACAATTGGCTCGATTTTATTCTTCATGTATGTTGCATCCTGGATTCCCTTAGCGCCTGTGTTTTTCCGCAATGAGTTGTAGTGCGTCCAAACATAGGAGCTGAAGTTGAATGCCAGCAGCGTATAGTGTTTATTCTCCTCGCGGAAGAGTGGCACGAATAGCCATTCAATGTCATCTTCCAGCTCCATGATAAAATCTTCTATATCAACTTTGAAATTGTACACTGCTCCAGGTGTTGGATTTTTTAGATCGACATACTGGGCAGTACTCTGTTTTCCAGAAGAAAAAAAACAAAAAATAATATCATGAGTTAGTTTTTTACAACACTATTAGTAGCTGTACACATTAATATTTATTTTTCAGTTTCGATTCTTACCAATGAATGGGGCATCATGATTGCAAACCATTTACATTGTGCACCCTGCGAGCTTGACTGCATGTTCTGCCTTAATTCGGCTTGAACTTCGTTCATAAGCTTTATTAAGTAGTTCATAACACCTGCTTCTATATCCGCCTCATTTAGTATGTCTTGAAAATCTTTAGCATTTAACAACATGCTGACATCATTGTTTCTTCTTCTTATTTTACATTCTTCTGGAGCATTTGGAATGTACATGTATACATAATCACTGCACATAAATTTAGTTTCGATTATGATAATAATATAGGCTAATGATAAAATTGCATAAAAAATAACTCCAATAGAGAATGATCATTCTCCGTTATGAAATGGACGGAGAATGTCATTCTCCATTATGAATTGGACGGAGAATGTCATTCTCCGTTTTAAATGGGACGGAGAATGATCATTCTCCGTTTTAAAATAGACGGAGAATGTCATTCTCCGTCATTCTCCGTGTTAAAATAGACGGAGAATGTCATTCTCCGTATTAAAATAGACGGCGAATGGTATTCTCCGTTTTGTATTAACACGGAGAATGGCATTCTCCCTTTATTTTGACCCAGAGAATGACATTCTCCGTCTCAATAAGGCGGAGAATGCTCATTCTCTAGGTCAAAATACAAGGAGAATGTCATTCTCCGTTATAAAATAGACGGAGAATGGCATTCTCCGTGTCAGTGAGACGGAGAATGTTCATTTCTCTAGGTTAATGCAAGAAGAAAGGTCATTCTCCGTCTATTTTATAACGGAGAATGACATTCTCCGTCTCATATTAGGCGGAGAATGCTCGTTCTTTAGGTCAAAAACACAGAAAACGCCATTCTCCGTGTGTTTAAACACGGAGAATGCCATTCTCCGTCTCAAAATAGACGGAGAATGGCCATTTCTAGTTCAAATGACACAGAAAGGGCATCCTCCGTGTATTTTATAGACGGAGAATGATCATTTTCATTTGCCGCGTCAATATAAACGGAGAATGTCATTCTCCGTTTTAAATGAGACGGAGAATGATCATTCTCCCTTGTGAATTGTACAGAAATTGGTTCAAGTTTAGAATACTTACGTTGGAGACATCCTTCTTTGGTATACGATGCTCCTGTATATTTGCTTCAGCTCATCGTCTGCAAGGTTCCAAAGTCTGAGCTTCGGACATTGCAATATCAGCATTTTTCCCTCTTTAACAAGCTTTGCTGTTTGAGGAGATTCTTCCTCAAGTTCTTCAGGAGCTGACATCTCCTTTTTATTGTCTACCTTCTCGGGGCTGGAAGGAGCTTTTTTTTCCCAGCAGGAGCTACTTTCTTTCTGGGACTGGAAGGATCTTTTCTTTTCCGACCAGGACCTGCCTTCTTACTTGTTGTAGCATCGGATGTTTTCTTCTTTTGCAATGTAGTAAAATCATCCTCATCTGCAGCATTTGATTGTTTTTTAGTTCCAGCAGGTTCATTTGCTCTTGTGTAATGCTTTTGGGGAACTGCTTGAGTCTCCCCACTTTGCAATGCTTTAGCCATTGCTTCAAGGTTAACAATTGTATCATTCTTCTGTGTGATTTCGTCTTTCAACGATCCAACTTCCTCTAGAAGTTTGTTGTTATCATCATTGAGCTTTTCATTCTCCTTTTTGAGATCCTCTGTCATTTTCACTGATATAAAAATAAACAACAACAAGAGGTATGATGTCAATATTATATAATCTTCTTTTTAAAAACAATGAAAATATTATTATCCGTTTACTTTAATCTGGAGAATAGTCATTCTCCGTGTCAAAATAGACGGAGAATGGCAATCTCCGTGTCAGTAAGACGGAGAATGTCATTCTCCGTGCCAATTTAGACGGAGAATGTCATTCTCCGTGTCAAAATAGACGGAGAATGTCATTCTCCGTGTCAAAATAGACGGAGAATGGCATTCTCCGTTTCCAAATAGACGGAGAATGTCATTCTCCGGGTCAAAAGAGACGGAGAATGCCATTCTCCGTCTAAATTGACACGGAGAATGACATTCTACGTGTCAAAACAGACGGAGAATGTCATTTCTATGTCAAAATACAGAAAATGTCATTCTCCGTGTTAAAATACTAGCGGGAGAATGTCATTCTCCGTGTCAAAATAGACGGAGAATGTCATTCTAAGTGTGTTTTAATACGGAGAATGACATTCTCCGTCTATTTTGACACGGAGAATGACATTTTATATGTCAAAACACACAGAAAACTTCATTTTCCGTGTACTTTGACATGGAGAATGGTCATTCTCCTTGTTAGATACATGTAATTACAGATTAAAATAGACAAAAAATATAAAATCTTACCTTTTAGAAGTAGCTCCTCAACACGTTGACGAAGCTTCTCATTATCAGCAGTAAGCTCAGACTTCTGCTTTCTCAGGGAGTCTAGTTCCGACCCCTGTGCCTCCAGTTCTTCAACTCGCTTACTGAGTTTCTTATTATCATCAATAAGAAGCGATTTCTCGTTCCTTAAAGAGTCTAACTCCTTCTCCAAGCCATCAGCAACGAGCCCCACAGCACGTTGTTGGGCTACATCTGCCGCTAGTTGCTGGGCTCTTTCCTGGAGTTGCTCATTCTCAGCAATAAGCTGAGATTTCTCCTGCAAGACATGCAACATATCTACATTGTCAGCTGTAGAGGGTGCTGGTGCTGTTGCTGGTTCTTCTTCATCAACATAATTATCTCCACCTTCTATACATTGCTGCTCTGCTGGGACTTCTTCAAGTTCATCAACATTCAATGCAACAAGATCCTTGAATATCAAATCCGAATCCATTTGAGCACCTTGATATTCATTTTTTAGGAATATTGAGATTCTATTCCCATCCCATGTATAGAATCTCGGAGATGCGACTGTTGGTTTGCACTTCCTCTCTATCAGTCGACTGTGCTCTGCAAACAAATACAAGAAGTATATCGTACAACCTTCAATCTTCTTGTACGATATATCAACATCACCATCTTCAGATTTTGTGACAGTCCTCTTTATGCTGTCCATGACGTACCCCAGTATAATCCGAGGCCAACAGATGCTTTTTATAACATCTGTGCTCTCCACCAGAGCGAAGAACTTGTATGGCAAGTTCGACCCCCCATTCTGGTGAAGAATGCTGTTTGGCACAAGTTGAATACTATTAACTTGGCCAATTCATCAGGACTTGCATTTTCGTCCCCCAGCAGCTCTAATATCCTTTTCCTAACTTCTGTGTTTGAGACTTCAGCATTTTTGCCCTTGAAATTTTTCAGCAATCTTGTGAAGTGTTCTGTACACATGCTGAATGAGTCTGCTGGTGGGGGGGTCTTCTGCTTTTCAGTGATGATCTTCAAATACTTCTCATCAACTTCAGTGTCATCATTCATTGGCAGACCGAAAATGGTTGCCATCTCATCAGCAGTTGGTGCTACCTTGACACTGCTGCTCAATTGGAAATATCCAATTCTATCTTCTTCCAAATAAGTCCCCATCAAGTTCTCCAGACCTTGGGTGACTTTAGACAGTTCTGATTTTTTCACCTTTGTTCTGTAGAATACATCTACGAAGTTGTAGAATCCTACATTCTTCAAGCTTTCAACAACTGCTTCAGGCAAATGGCGAAACTTTTCCTTCACCTCATCCATGAGAGAGAGTATTGGGGTGAATGTTGCACGAAAAAGTCTTTCTTCTCTGTTCCTGACAGTTTTTTTTCCTAAAAACAACAACAATTAGGTTTACGTCAACATTCTTCTTTATTATAATAAGGAGAAAGCCATTCTCCGTCTAATATTAGACGGAGAATGTCATTCTCCGTGTCAAAATAGACGGAGAATGAGCATTCTCCATTTTGTATTCACACGGAGAATGTCATTCTCCGTGTCAAAATAGACGAAGAATATCATTCTCCGTCTATTTTGACACGGAGAATGGCATTCTCCGTTTTGTATTAACACGGGGAATGGCATTCTCCGCGTGTTTTAAAACGGAGAATGCCATTCTCCGCGTTAGCAAGACGGAGAATGCTCATTCTCCGCTTCAGAAAGACGGAGAATGCTCATTCTCTAGGTCAAAATACAAGGAGAATGGCATTCTCTCTTTATTTTGTCCCGGAGAATGAGCATTCTCCGTCTCAGTAAGACGGAGAATGCTCGTTCTTTAGATCAAAATAAAGGGAGAATGCCATTCTCCGTGTCAAAATAGACGGAGAATGTGATTCTCCGTTTTAAAAGAGACGGAGAATCTCATTCTCCGTTTTGTATTAACACGGGGAATGGCATTCTCCCTTTATTTTGACCCAGAGAATGACATTCTCCGTCTCAATAAGGCGGAGAATGCTTATTCTTTAGGTCAAAATACAAGGAGAATGCCATTCTCCGCGTGTTTTAATACGGAGAATGCCATTCTCCGTCTCATATTAGGCGGATAATGCTCGTTCTTTAGATCAAAATAAAGGGAGAATGCCATTCTCCGTGTCAAAATAGACGGAGAATGACATTCTCCGTCTCTTTTGACCCGGAGAATGCCATTCTCCGTCTATTTTGACACGGAGAATGACATTCTCCCTTTATTTTGTCCCGGAGAATGAGCATTCTCCGCCTAATATGAGACGGAGAATGCTCATTCTTTAGGTCAAAATACAAGAAGAATGCCATTCTCTGCGTGTTTTAATACGGAGAATGCCATTCTCCGTCTCATATTAGGCGGAGAATGCTCGTTCTTTAGATCAAAATAAAGGGAGAATGCTATTCTCCGTGTTAATACAAAACGGAGAATGACATTCTCCGTATTAAAATAGACGGCGAATGGCATTCTCCGTTTTGTATTAACACGGGGAATGACATTCTCCCTTTATTTTGACCCAGAGAATGACATTCTCCGTCTCAATAAGGCGGAGAATGCTCATTCTTTAGGTCAAAATACAAGGAAAATGCCATTCTCCGTGTCGAAATAGACGGAGAATGGCATTCTCCGGGTCAAAAGAGACGGAGAATGGCATTCTCCGTGTCAGTAAGACGGAGAATGTTCATTTCTCTAGGTTAATGCAAGAAGAAAGGTCATTCTCCGTCTATTTTATAACGGAGAATGACATTTTCCGTCTCATATTAGGCGGAGAATGCTCGTTCTTTAGGTCAAAAACACAGAAAATGCCATTCTCCGTGTATTTAAACACGGAGAATGCCATTCTCCGTCTCAAAATAGACGGAGAATGGCCATTTCTAGTTCAAATGACACAGAAAGGGCATCCTCCGTGTATTTTATAGACGGATAATGATCATTTTCATTTGCCGCGTCACGGAGAATGAACATGTCTCAAAGTTTTACCTTTTTTCTTCCCTTCTTCTTGATCTTCTTCTTCCTCCCCTGCTACTTCTTGTTCTTGTTGTTCTTGTTCTTCTACTGCTTCTTGCACTTCTTTTTCTTTTGGAGCATTTCGTCTACGAGCAACCTTCTTAACATTCATCCCTCCTTTCGTTTGCTTTCCAACAACTACTTCTTCTCCTTCTTCTCTAACTTGGTCTACATCCATTGCTGATGATTGCGACATTGTGATGGAGATTCGCTGACGATTTCTTGTAAGAAATTTCTAAGATTTTTGGAGGAGGTGACCTAAAATCGCAACCGAACAGAGTATGGAAGAGGAGGGAGCGATAGAAACACTTTTTTGAAGAGTCTCTTGGTTTTGTATCTTCTGGAATCGAACCGTTTTTCATAAAAATTGCTGGATTTGTTGATATTCTTAATAAATTAGAAGGGCAAAAGGGTCATGCCGTGCCATTTTTTTAATTTTTAAGTTAATGCTGGGCACGCGATGAAAGTTTATTTTGGGGTGGGTTTTTCATAAAACTTTTTAAATTTTTGGGCATTTCATAAATTTACCACTTTCGTCAAAAACTAACGGTCAACAGAGTTGACTGTTAATTTTTGACCAAAATACCCCTAGCAAATTATCATTATTACCAGTTCCCCCTCATCAGCTTGGAAAAATGGAAAAGGCATTTCGGTCAAAAATTAACGGCTGATGGAGTTGACCGTTAGTTTTTGACGGAAGTGGGAGATATTGTATATTATGATAAAACAGTGGGGTGTACCTGAAATATGGTGAAATAATGTGGGGTGTAATTCAAAATTTCTCTTTTTTCTTTGACAGTAAAATTCAGAAAATGAATGCCTTTTTTTTCTTCCATGTTCTGATTCCACGAATCAAACGGTTTAAGCGAAGCCTAAACGGATTAGCGTTGAGTATTAACGGGTCGACCCAAGATTCGATCCGACCCACTTGCCACCCAATACAATAATCACCCGTTTCCTCACGGATCCGACCCCACTTAAACCAAAAGGGTCCGACTATTGGCACCCCATCCATTTCTAAGGACACCCCAAAAAAATTTAAAAACATGTTAAAAGACCAATATACCCCCAAACGTTTTCTTAGTACACCCCAAAAAAAAATCGCGATGCGCTCGACAAATACTGGTCGAACAGACAAGGTCTGTTCGACAAGTATTGGTCGAACATGTCTTGACATGTTCGACCAATACAGGTCGAACAGACCTTGTCCGTTCGACCAGTACAGGTCGAACCTACTGCGCCCAAATTTTTTTTCACTTTTTTGTTTCGGTCGCGGTCGTCGGGAATCGGAGAGGGGGAGGAGGAGGAGGAGGCGGGTCGGGATGAGGGGGGGTCGGAGGAGGAGGAGGTGGGTCCGGGGGAGGGGGGGGTCGGAGGAGGAGTCGGGGAGGAGGAGGAGGAGGAGGAGGGGGGGTTCGGAGGAGGAGTCGGGGAGGAGGAGGAGGAGGAGGAGGGGGGTTCGGAGGAGGAGGAGGATGGGGGGGTTCGGAGGAGGAGGAGGAGGAGGAGGAGGGGGGTTCGGAGGAGGAGGAGGAGGAGGGGGGTTCGGAGGAGGAGTCAGGGAGGAGGAGGAGGAGGGGGGGTCGGAGGAGCCAGGGGGGAGGGGGAGGAGGAGGAGGAGGAGGAGGAAGAGGGAGGGATGGGGTGTGCTTAGTAGGGGAGGGTAGAATAGGAATAAGGAATTTTTTTTTTTTTTTTTTTTTTTTTTTTTAATGGGGTGTCCTTAGAAATGGGTGGGGTGTCAATAGTCGGACCCAAACCAAAACGGTCACCGCAAGCCTCAACCATTTCTTCCTATGCTGCCAACATCTGTCCTTTCTTCCCCATCAAAAAAAGACGAACAGAATTTACTCGATGCCCCCCATCTTCCTCCTCTCCATCGACCCCTTCCCCAAACCCTAACCCTAACCCTAACCCTAAAATCCAGGGTTTCCAAGTTCCTTCAATGCCATCGATCATGGACCACCACCACTACCGCTTCCTCGAGCTCCGCCTCTTCTACGTCCGCATCTCCCCCTGCTCCGTCTCCACCGTCCCCTCCTCCATCTCCCTCCACATAAACGGCCGGAGCCTCCCCCCTCCGCCGTGACCGCCTTGACCCCGGCTCCGCCGAAGTCACCTACGTCACCACCGACCCCCTCCGCCTCTCCTCCGCTGCCGACTTCGAGGTCTCCGACGACGCCTCCAACCTCATCCTTTGTGGGTCGCTGGAGCGGGTCGAGGCTGGGTGGAGCAACGGGAGCATGGGGGGATCCGACGGCAGGGACCCCGGGTGGAGCGTGGACTGCTACGTGGCGGCCTCCATCGCCGCATCCGGGTTCGTGCAGCCGAAGATGGGGATCGCGAACCCGTCGGTCGAGGTCTACGTGGCGGCGTGCTTCGGCGGCGTCCCGCTGATACTGACGCAGACGGTGCAGATGAGCCCCAGGAGGAAGGCGGCGCGGCAGGGGGCGCTCGATGCGATACCAGAGGATGAGGAGGGGACTCAAAGGGAGAGAAGGAAGGCCGAGGTTATGAGTTTTCAGGGGGCGGTGCCTCCGGTGAGAAATCAATCCCTCTCTTCGCGTAAATTTTTAAGATTTTGTTGTTGAAATTTATGCTCAGAGTTGATAGTTGGTGGTGCAGTTTGCTTTGATTTTATGAATTACTTAGGCATGTTTGGTAAAGGGAAAGTGGAATAGGATTCTGATTTTAACTTTCATACTTGGAAACTACATGAAAATTCATACACTTTCTTGTCCCTTTAAAATGCCTACATTAGAATTCTATTGTAAATATTAATTAACAAATTATTAAATACTAATAATTACTTTTAACAAATATATTTTATTAAATAATAACTAACTAATTATATTACTAATCAACTACCATAATTATATAATAAAATAGTAATAGTAATACTAATTAATTAAGTAATAAAACAAAATAGATAATTATTAATTATGGCAAATTGCCTTAACTACCTCTATGTTTTACACTTATTACAGAAACCACCCCTACTTTGAAACTAATTACATGGACCACCCCTATATTTTATATTTTCTATAGAAACTTATAACACTGACCACTCTATATTTTATAAAATTTATAAAGGAGAGGGGTGGTCAGTGTAACTATTTTCGGAATATGGGTAGTCCCTGTAATACTCATGAAACAGGGGGGGGGATCATTATATATATATATATATATATATATATATATATATATATATATATATATATATATATATATATACAACTAGTAGTATTTAATTACCTTTTGTTAATTAAGATAATAAGTTACTGATATTTGATTAAGATAATTAATTAATTATTGTTAACCAATAATTAATTAGTATTTTAGTTAATAGCCCTAATAACTTAATACTAATTAAGTTACTATTAATAAAAAATAACCAAGTATTAATTGATTAACAATTAACTTTAATTAATTAATTGTACGTTTAATTAATTAACTTAATAACTAAATATAATTAGATATAACTGATTAGGTACTAGTAATTAAGCATCTTAATTATTAACATGGAAGTAATTAACTAAATATATTTGGGTTTGGCGAGTCCCCAGTGGGAGATGAATTCTTTATTTAGAGAAAGTTGTGGGTTCCAAGAGGAAAACTTGATAAGACGAGTGGTGTTGAAAAGATTAGCAGCTTGTTGGATTTCCAAACATGTGAAAGAGACAACTAGACAACCTTCATGTCTCCCAGTTTACTTTGGATTGAGATAAAGATGTTTCCGATGCGATTGGACTTCGACTATTTTTCCTTTTTAGGTACGTTGAGGGACAAAATAGATATGCTGTCAGTCCCAAAATGCCAATAATAATTAACTAACAAATTGTTATTATATATAATATAATAATACTAAAAATTCAACTTCCATCTACATCCTCTAAAAAAGAGGATATGGAAATGTAGAATTTTGATGGAGACAAGGGGGACATGATTTAGAAGGTAATGATTACCCTTCCAAATCCACCCCAAATATCCAATCTTGCCAAACAAAGAAATTGGCTTATTTTCACTACTTTTAGGATTATGCTCAAATCCTACTCCAATTACAACTAGCCAAACATCCTTTAAAAGGAGATATAGCTAGAGTTTTTGATGCGTAGGCCTGTTTGGATCGGTATAATTGGTAGGAAGTATGAAAGTGACTTCTTATATGATGAAAAGGAAATGCATATGCTTTTGAGTTTCATGTTAGTTTTTGTTCTCTGAAACTAACTTTTAATGTTTGGATACATGATATTTTGTACATTTGAAGTGAGTGAATTCGCATTTCCATGTTTGGATGTTAAATATGAAGGAGGTGAAAATGTGAAAAAGTTAATTATAATAATAACAAAAACTAATTAATTGTCTAACTAAATTGTCAATTATTTATTAATACAAATTATTTTACTTTTTTAATTTAAGTATTAACAATTAATATCATCAAGTATTTTATTAATTCATATCTAAATAATTAAGTAACCATAATTAAATAACTAATTTATTAAGTGGTTTGGCTTTAATGAAATAACAAAATAGTTGGTAATATTATTTATAGAAAATTTTGGTGGCCGAAAGTTTAGAAAATAGACGAAGGGAAAAGAAGTTTCTAAAATTTAAACCCAAGTATATTCTGCCGGACGGTCTGGCTGAATTAAAGCGACATCTAATTTTGGATTGCGGTGGTTGGATGACAACGGTTGGTTGTGCTTCTATATATATAGGGGGTAGGGACTGCTTGATTTTTGCCAGACGGTTTGACGGAATATAAACTTGCTTGAATTTCGCTAGACCGATTTGCGGAATGTATTGACACTTTCAAATTTCACACTCTTCCTGCTATTTCTGTAAAAAAAATCTGCCCAAGAAAGTAATTTGTAAAATAATTTTGACACGGATAGTGGCAAAACAGTTTTAAATGCTTCTCCTTATGTAAGCTAAATACAATCCTAATCATGTTCCTTCTTTAATATTCTTTTCCTTCTCAGGACTTGGGTGGGGGGAAATACATGTGTTGCGTAGTTAAGGGAGGCTAATCATTTTGGAATATTTAACTGAGAAATGCACTAGTGCAAGTGCTGCTCTGTATGTCAGTTTTACCAGCTCTAGTTTCTCTATAATTCGTCCATACTTTATGATAAGCATTTGTTTGGTGGATCGAGGGAGCAGAAGAACAAAATTTGGTCGAAGGAATTTTTACAGAAATAGGTGGGAGAGAAATTTTGTGAAATTTGGAAGTGTCAATACATTCCTTCAGTTGGTCTGGCGGAATTTAAACAAGTTCATATTCCGTCAGATTGTCTGACAGAAATTAAGGAGTCCCTAACCTTCTATATATAGCAGTTCATCCAACCATTGCCATCCAACCGTCGCAACCCTTCTATATGTAGCAGCCCATTCAATCGTTGTCATTCAACCGCTGCGATCCTAAACTCAATGTAGCTTGAATGCCAGTCCGTCTTACGAAATCTGTGCATAGCCAGTCAGACTGGTAGAATTGGGACTTAAATTTTTGGAAACTTCCTTTCCCTCTGTCTATTTTTCTGCTTTTTTCGGCCACTAAAATTTTCTGTATTATTTAATACATTATTAAATGGATTGATCTTAATTAAGTTATTACTTAATACATTATTAAGGTTGACATTAATATATTAAATAACTAATTTATTAATGCAATATGCTATTATTTTAATTACTTATAATGAAAAAAGGCCATAAATAATATTTTATTTAATTTAGTACAATACATTATGATTAAATAAATTAGCAGCCGACCACTTAATAAATAAGTTAGCAGCAAATTCACTTAATAATATATTAAATAACTAATTTACTAAAAAAGACAGTCAACCACTTTCGTCTACATCTGCAAAAAAGAAGTGAATTGGTCACTTTTTGCACCCAACATGCAGGGGATAAGAAGTGAAAAGTAATGATGATACTATTTCTTGTCCCCACATTCGGGTTGAGCCAAAGACTAGATGTATGAAAGTTGTTTCCACCTCCAACCACGTTCACACATCCATTTCCATTCACATCCATCCAAACACCCCATAGTGTAAGCTAACAAAAGACAATTCTTTTTTTCATGAATTGATGAATTGTCATGTTATTTTGGCCCATACATAATGTAATGTAACATATATAAGCGCATGTATGCTGATATTATGGGGTGTTTGGATGTATGTAACTGGGCATGGATATATGAATATGAAAGTGGTTGGAGATAGAGACCACTTTCATATATCCGGTGTTTGGTTCAACCTAGATGTGGGGACTAGAAGTAGTGTCATTATTACTTTGTACTTCTTGTCACCTGCATATTGGGTGCAAATAGTGGTGAATCCACTTTTTTTTTGCGTATATGGACAAAAGTGTCCGACTAACTTTTTTGGTAAATTAGTTATTTAATACATTATTAAGTGGATCGGCCACTTAATAAGTGACGGCCTGCTAATTTATATTAAGTGTCCGACTACTAATTTAGTTAATTATAATATATTAGTAAATTAATTAAAATATTATTTATGGTCTCTTTTTTGTATTATATGTAATTAAAATATTAGAAGTTGGCATTAATAAATTAGTTATTTAATACATTAAGGCCGACCTTAATAATGTTTTAAGTAAATACTTGAGGCGAATCCACTTAATAATGTATTAAATAATATTACGGACTGTTTTTTTATTTCATTAAGGCCAATCCACTTAATAAATTAGTTATTTATTATAATTATTTAATTATAGATAATTAATTAATAAAATTGTTTGTGATATTAATTCTTATTACTTAAATTAACAAGAAGTAAAATAATTATTATTAGTAAATAATTAGCAATTTTGTTAGATAGTTAATTAGTTTTTGTTAATATTATAATTAAGTTATTCACTTTTTCACCTGCTTCATTTTTAACATGCAAACATGGAAGTGTGAATTTGTCCACTTCCAAAGTACATATAATGTATCCAATATTTAAAGTTAGTTCCAGGAGACGAGATTAGCATGAAACTCAAAAATATATGCATTTCACTTTCAGTAGACAAGAAGTCACTTTCACACTTCCCACTTCTTACACTAGTCCAAACAGGTCCTAATAGACATGCCACACAGGGATGCCCCCTCTGAAAACTCTATCGGATGCTTATGAAACTTTGGAACATGGTTTGCTAAAATGGATTTAAGTTTATTTTGGTGTTCAGAGATCTGTTATTGGGGTTTGAAAAGATGATACTCCATTGAGAAAACTGGAGCTGTAGTTGGGGGTGTTTGGGAGTTTGGAACTAGTATTAAAGTTTAAGAAGGGAGAAGGAAATGGAGTTAAAAATGTCATTTCACAAAAAATTCCAATCAGAACTCTGACAAACCAACCAAAGTTATTTGGTTTGTGGAGGCCTACCTCCCCAATCTCCAGTTTTCTTTTCTAAAGTCCATTCCCAAAAAGAGGATTGAATGTCTTTAATGGGCTGGAAAAGGAGAGGAGAAATGGGACCTCCCTGTTACTTTAAGAGGGTAGCACAAAAAGAAATTCTTGTGATGGTTTTCATCAGTTTAGTTTATCAATCTAAGCTGTGATTGTTTGTTTAGTATGTTGCTACTGAAAAAACTAGACTTATTGGACCAGGTTTACATGAAGAAAATTTTGGTTAGTTTAGTACGTTATTATAGTTCTTGCAAACCTAAAAGATCAGTTAAAGGCTAAAATATGATTAAGAAGATTGAGTTATTAGATACATATTCAATCTTGATTGAAAATGTTTGTTGAAACACATTTTTTTTCTTTTCTTTTCCTTTTTTGGATTCTTAGTATTTCACATTGGGATAACAGCTAAAGTGAGATAGCAGAAGATGATTTCTGTAAGGAATCAAGAAGTTGTCATCATTGTGCTAGAAAATACTTGATTGTTCACAACATCTGTTTGTTTCTGGGTTCTTTACATTTCCTCTATTTAGATTAAACTTATGTAGAAAAGTTAAATAGACGCCTTTTATAGTAGATCAAGTAAAAGGAAATAGAGGGATATCTTCCTCCATCATTGTTTCTTGTTGATCTCAATCATAAAAGAAAAATTATCATTGCTGGAGACAAGGTTGAAAAGCTTAAATTTTCTATAGTTTTGGCAGCTTCTAGCAGCTTGTTTTGGTTTTGAGTATCTGTTTGGAGCTAAAGAATGAAATACATAAGTAATGTTTACTTAAATGAAATATATATTATGACAAGATTTTCCTCCCTCCCATATTTCCCTCTTAACCTACCTCTTTCCCACGGCCATGCTATTATGCGTATAGGAGGCCTACATTTGCCTACTACCTTATCCTCATGCACACATGCCCGCCGTACTTTATGTCTCCCTTTGAAACATTAAGTTAAATCTTCTTGGTTATCTGATAAGTATACAAAAATTATCAGTTGATTTACTTATTATTTGTCCACCCTTGAATGAAAACCTTTCCTTTCCCTTTTTTGTCCATAGTTCGGAAGCCCGAATCTTAGTTTCTTTACCTGATGTGAATGACTATCACCAAGCAGAGGCCACAGTTACTGTTGGTGACCCATCCGCCACCACCCCAACTTACTTTCACTCCTCTGCTTTCATATCCTCCTCGACCTCCCTTCCTTCTGCCTCCTTCCTCCTCCTCTCCATGCCACCTCCCGCTGTGCAACAGACAATGATGGTTGCCGCATTTGTTGTTGGTGACCCATGTGCCACAACAAATAGTAAAGGCTATGCTGAAGGCCCACAGCCTCAACATCAGAGAATAAAATATGGAGACAATAGTTTTGGTGGTTTTGGCAAAGTGGGAAGGTAGGGAGTGCCAGTTTCAGGTGTGGTTGCTTGTGGAGGGGAGGTAAAGAAAAGAAGGTGGTGGTGTAGTGAAGGGAGGCTTGTCATTGAATTGGGCAGATGCGTGGCATGGTGGAGTGGCTTTCATGATGAATCGATTTGTGATTCATTGGACACTCTTCCACCCTGTATTGGGGCACAGCACCATGCCTAGCATAACTGCTGGGATGAGTGGGAATAGTTTGCAATATCGGCCGATACCGATCCGACACGGATACGGTTTGCCATGTCCTGATCCGATACCGACCGATACTGATACTTGACCGATACCGACATTGGGGATCTCTTTTCCGGTCAATTTTGCAAAAAAATAATGAACGCAAGAGACCAATTAGTAAGGGTGTAAGATCATAGTAAAATGGTAAAAGCATGTAAAAGAAGAAAACTTATCTATCGCAAATAAACCAATTGGCAAGGGTGACTACCATTTCATTTAATTTCAAAACTACTAAGAAACAATACAACAAGTACTTAAAATTATGCCTAAATATATAAAATATTTTTTCCTAAAATTTTAATAATTTATTAATAATTATTTGCTTCCCAATACAAAAAAATGGATACTATGATTGGAAACTGCCAATACTGCTGATACTGATGTTCATAGGAAGGCTCCGACCTATGTTGTCACAGGCGACGCCTAGGCGTGCAGGTTGGAGAAAACTCGCCTCGACCCGGAGAAAATTTCCCTGGGTGAGGTGACGCTCGCGCTAAGCACGCCTAGGCGTCTGCCTAGGGACGCCCAAGAGGAAAAAAGACCTGCCTAGAGTTGCCTACGGCCGTCCAATTATACTTACTATCTTTACTTGATATTGAACATTGGTTATTTCATATTTTTTGCTTCTTATATTACTTTTATGCTTATTGGTTAATGTTTATTGCTTATTAGTTATACTCAATGTTATAGATTTCGCTAGGCGGAATCGGTGCGCTGAGCACCCGCCTAGCGCCTAGGGCGCCTAGACGGCGCCTAGGCGCCGATTTGTTTTTTTTTTTTTTTTTTGGCTCGTGTATATATATATGTATATATAACATATATGTAGCATGTGTATACACAAGTCTTATGGGCTCTTATGGCTAGTACAGCCATGTCTAAGCCTTCACAAGGAAGGACAGGGTTCGAATCTTGGAGGTGTAGTCTTTTTTTTCTTTTTTTTTTGTTATCTTTATAAAAGGGGGAGAGGAGGAGAGAGACTGCAAACAACAGCTCTCCTCTCCTCTCCTCTCCGATCCCTTCCTCCTCTCCTCTCCCCTCCCCTCCTCCTCCCCACCCTCCCCGGCCCTCCCCTCCCCTCCCCTCCAACAGCAGCAGCAGCATCAGCCAACACTAGAACTCGGCGACGGCGGCGACGACGGCGGCGGCGACGGCGGCGGCGGCGGCGACGGCGACGACGGCAACGACGGCGGCGACGACGGCAACGACGGCAGCGACGACGGCGCCAGCAGGTAAGTACAATTTTTTTTTTCAGATCTGATTTTTTTTCGATCTGATTTCAGATCTGATTTTTTTCAAAAAATTTTGATATGATTTTTTCAGATTTTTTTTCAAAAATTTCAGATCTGATTATTTCAAAAATTTTTGAAAATTTTGAAAATAAAATCGGCCGCCTAAGGCCGACTAGGGCCGCCTAGGGCCGACTAGGTCCCGCCTAGGCCGAAACCCGCCTAGGACTGGCGCCTAGGGGGTTTTCGGTGCGGCCGACGGCCGCCTAGCGCCTAGGCGGCCGCCTAGACCGAAATTTAGAACACTGGTTATACTATATGTTGTATACATATTACATAAATGCAAAAACTTTGATTCAACAGTAGCGGATCCTGGGCGGGCGCTTAGGCGACGCCTTGGCACGCCTAGGCGAGGCGGGTGGCTTGTCCCCTCGCCTCGCCTAGCGCCCAGTACAACATAGGCTCCGACACGATACTGCGAACCTAGGAAACCTGTGCATGGCAAATAGAAGTGGTCCACAACGTATTGGAGTGACACGACGTGCGGGGAATGAAGCAAGATGGAAGTGGGAATGAGAACAGCAACCTGGTCTGGTTTAGAAAGAAAGGTTCAATTTACATTTCGTTTTCAAAATTTAGAATTAATTTATACATGAATATAACCTGAGACATTTCGTCTCTTTACAATAAATTAAGCTAAAAGTTGACAACATGCACTATTTGATGAAACCTGAATGTTAGCGCCTTAGAGGTTTCATGATGAGCCTGAATTTGTTAAGGGGGGTCCCTGTTAAGTACCCTAAATATCTACTACTGTTAGGAGGGTAAAGATGAGGTGGAGGTGTCTCATCTTTCCCTCTCATCCTCTGTCAGATCTATATCAGGCTCAGGCTTGAATGATTATGGGATTCTCATTCCCTTTTCACTCTTTGGCAAGGTTGTGAAAAGCGCTAGGCGCTAGTCGGGCGGGCACTAGCCGCCTAGCGCCTAGTCCGCCTAGCGCCTAGTCCGCCTAGGCGGCCGCCTAGATATAGGCGGTTCAAAAATAAATAAAAGAAATCCAAAAAACCTACTGAAAATTGTAGAAAAAATCCATAACATCTCAAAACATGCATAGTCGGACGTAAGAGGATCTAGGCGGGTGCCTAGGTCGACATCGGGCGGGCACCAGACGCCTAGCACCTAGACGGCCGCCTAGACCGCCTTTTAGAACACTGCTCTTTGGCTTGATGTGACATCAAGATGAATGCAACTCCCTAAAAAAATTGTATCATCTTACCTCTTCACCTAGACTCTCTATAGTCCAGGGGAATGGTGTTCCTTGGCTGCATGAGCTTAAACTGCATAGCCAAATGGTAGTTCTACCTACCCACTAACTGAGCGCCTAGGTTTTTTGGGCATGACCTTCTCATGTTCATAGCTTCCTTGGCTAGGACTTTGGACCAAAATAGAGGGTTTCTTATGAAACTATCCAGGTTCTTATGAGCCGGTCACAGAAAACTGCCCATTATGAAGCTTTCTTATGCCTTCACTGCTGACCTCATTCTTAGATGATGATGGAACTATCCAGGTTTGGACCTTCTATTGGTTGAAATTGAAAGGGTTGGCTTGGCCTAGCTCTGGTTGAGGCCTACATTAAGCGACTGATACATATCAGTCTTGGTTTATATCAGACTCAGGCTCGAGTAGTTATTTTAGCGAATTAAGAAACTTTAAAGGTTTGGATCTTCTATTGTTTGAAATTGAAAGGGTTGATTTGTGATAGCTCTGGTTGAAACCTAAAGATCGACTGCTACATGTAACTGGAACAAAAAGTCATGGTAGGAATAAAATTCTCACTTCAAAACTTGAAGTCTGCTTGTAATCATCTTGCTGCATTTTGATTCTTTTGTCTAGCCCTTAATTTTCTGCAACTCCTATAGTGTCAATCTTATAGTTTTGAGCCAAAAGAAATATCTATAGTGCAACTCAAGTTGAAATTCAAAGTAACAAGTCCTCATGTCATAGAGAATCCTTATCTTGCTTTTTTTTGGGCCTCCATTCGAACCCAATAGACCAGGAAAACCAGACTGCAAACTTTTTACTTCTCATCTATAATATAAAGCACAGTGGATTTTTGGTCCGACCCATGTGCTTTGGTTCAACGATGATGAAAGGACTAAATTGCCCCTCTCTCTATAAGAGAGGAGGAGGTCCCATGTTGGGTGCGGAGCAACCGGTTGTTCCAACGGCACCTCCGCCTCCAGCTCCTCTTGCACCGCCCCTCCCTCCGCCGCCTCCGCTCCATCCTCGTCCACGCCGTCGTCGTCGGCCTCTTCCGCAATCCCTTCGTCGCAAGCAGCCTCCTCCACCGCGCCGCCGACGCCGACCCTTCCTTCGCCGCCTCCCTCTTCTCCGCCATGACCAACCCCAACCCCAACCCCTTCTCCTTCAACACCGCCATCGCCATCTCCGCCGACCCACTCTCCATCTACTCCCAAATGCTCCGCCGCCGCGTCCCTCCCGACTCCCACACCTTCTCTTCCTTGCTCAACACCACCGCCGCCGCCACCGCCACCAGGTCGCTCCACGCACACGCCTTCCTCCTCGAATTCCGGCCCGACCCCTTCGTGCAGACCGTCCTGCTCACCGCCTACTCCCGACGCGGCTCCGCCGACCACGTCCTGCGGGTGTTCGATGGAATGCCGCACAGGGACGTCGTCTCCTGGACCGCCGCCGTCTCGGGCCTCGCCGCCCTCGGACGCCCCGCGACGGCCCTGCACGTCTTCGCCTCCATGAGGCCCCACGCTGCCCCGAACGCCGCCACCGTGGTCTTTGCCTTGTCCGCCTCCGCCGGGCTCGGGTCCCTGGCGCTGGCCCGGTGCCTGCACGCTTACGTCGAGAAGGCCGGGTTCGTGTCCATGCCATTATGGCACGGGTTATCCACTAGTGATTTCATAAAGGATAACATGTATACACATGTAGATGTAAACCCTAGACATCACTGGCTGAATTTCACAATTTACTTCTATTTTCAGTGTTTTGTAGATTACTATAATTCCAGATGTTTGGCATAAGGTCACACTAAGATTTTGATGACTTTTTGTACCGCAAAGCTCCCTAAATATGTGCACTAACATAATTATTATTTATAAAATAGATTTGCACTCAGCACTTTATTGTACATTTGAAGTATGTCCCTTATAGGGGCTATTGCAACTTTACTTTCTCTAAAACCATATGTTGGCTGTTTGATGGTTGTAGCTGGACCATGAGATGTAACTTTACTTGCTACTTTTGTATCATAGGATGCAAGCAAAGCTGCAATAAAATTTCATATCATGTAAGATGTACTCCCATTCATAAGAAACTTGGCATATCAACAAAAAGAAAACTAAATCCCTTGTGGTGAAGTGTTCACCTATTTTTTCGGTTACCAAAGAGTGTATTGCAACATTTTTTACAGCAAGTACTGTTGACTCACATTTGTATTTACACTGCACGCTACTTAGTGAAAACCAAATAATCCTCGAGATGTGGGATTTTGTCTAGTTAGTTGCTACTCTTTATAACCTGTATATTTGTGCTTTATAATAAAATAAGTTCTCATGTTCTTTATACTCTGCATTAACTTCATACTTTTTGTCTGTTTAGTTCCCTGTATTAGCTTTTGTCAGTTTGATACTTATGGATGCACTTTGGATTGTATATTTCTGACTCTTTACTTTGTTTTCTAGAAATTGGTTGGATATTTAGTCCAGGTGTACTGACCAAGTATTTACCCTGTTTCTTGTTTAAGTTACCAGTCACTGAACTTGGTACTAGAGTTATTGAAACTAAGACATGGGGGGAGGAAGCTTTTTTTTTAAAAAAAGTAGTAGTTTTAGTGTTTGTGTGGATGAGGATGCATGTCCTTGGATTGAGTCTTTAATTGATGCTATTTGATATATTTTTCATGAGTAGCATGAGCACTTACAATATTTGCTGCCATGTTCTAGTCATGTGACTTTTGGTGTTGGTGGAACGCTTAGATCCCTAGACCATGTGATTAATAAGGAATATGTAGCTTCTGAATCAGACTGTAAATCTGGATGATCAACTAAGAAGCAATGTTATATTAAGCGGGCTTGCAGAGTCCTGAGAGCTGTATTTTAACCAGTATTTGATAAATTTGAGCTTTGACTAGTTTCTAAATATCATTAACTTGAAGATTGTTTACGGCTTGTCATTTTTCAAACAAAACTTAGTGTCATTTGAACATTTGAGATCTCAGTTGGTATTACTTTTGTATTTACTGATTATTAGTTTCCTTATGGAAGTTCATTCCATAATTGATCTTTTTCTTTTAACTTGACAGACAAGTGTTGCTTAAACCTTATCCTTTTTCTTTGTTTGTGTGATTAATAAATCCTTACTATTTTTTGTATGTAATTGATGGCGTGCATCAATTGCTTGATATATCTTTCCCTTTTTACAATGTTGTAAATGGGGAGTACTTCGCAAAACATCTCTTACAGGTTCCAGAAGGAGAAAATGATGATGGAAACGACTCAGACACGAAGGTTGGACCTAGCTATTACCCCGAAGGTTGGTATGTGGATGAAGATGGTCAGCTCTCATGGTTCAATGCTGGTGTGAGAGTTGGGGTTGGAATAGGCTTGGGAATGTGTGTCGGGTTAGGAATTGGCGTCGGCCTCCTCATGCGCTCATACCAAGCGACCACCAGAACTTTCAAAAGGCGGTTCTTTTGAGCGACTTTGACTGCTCGTAGAAGTGGCATCAACAGAAATGCTTCAAGCAAAATGGCCTGCCATAGCACAAGCTCCCTCTTTGCTGCCTCCATGTAGGCATAACATAGGTTTTTGTATGTTGCTGTATAGAGAGCAAACCTTACCTTTATTTTATAAATGCTCCGTCACGTAGCTATTTGTTCACAGTATCAGTTTGTAATAATGTATTTATAGCGAATGAGTGAAGTTTGTCATAAAGCACCTGTGGGTCTTGCATAGAGTTTTTCACCGTCTTCTCGTGTGTGCTGTACCAATATTTCTGGGTGGTGCAGCTTTGCAACTTTCTTTTATGTTGGGTCTTAAAATATTGGGATAATCCCTAAAATACCTTCATTCCAAATGTTAAAACTATCATATATCCTCACTTTTTTTTTTATCTAGAAAATACCCCCCTCCTATGTAAATCAGAAGAATTTTTTTTAGAAAGTGGGGATATATATTAAACTTTTACGTTTTCATACCCAAAATTGAGGTATTTGCTAGATAAAATAAATAGTGGGGGTATATGCTAGTTTCAATATTTAGAATGGAGGTATTTGCTAAATTATTCCTAAAATATTTTACCTCTCTTTAGCGGTCTCACTCGTTCATGAGTTCATGAGTTATTGGGTTCCCAATTCCGGCTGTTATTCTTGCCAAAAAAAATAAAATAAATTGGGGCTGTTATTCTTGCAAAAACAGTTTTTTTGGGGTGGGGGTTATATTAGCCAAAGATGGTATTTTGGCATTCTTGCTTTGCTTGGCCAAGATCACCAAGGAACTTCCAATGGTCTGACCTAAGATGTTCATAGGGTTCGATATGTGGTCATGTTTTGGTCCAGTTGGGTCTACATCAGTTTCGTATGTTGGGGTTGTGGTGGGTGCATGGGAGAAAACTTTGATACAGCCGGCTGTATCAAAGTTTTGATACAGCCGGGTGTATGACAGGTGGGCCCCTCCTATTTTTTCGTAAACCGTGTAACCAAATATATATAGGGGGGCCCACCTGTCATACACCGGCTGTATCAAAACTTTGATACAGCCGGCTGTATCAAAGTTTAACTCGGGTGCATGTTGGTATCGGGATAATTTCGAGGAATATGATGCACAAAATGAATTAACATATTATACCTATATTTGTATTAAACAAACGAAATGTTAAGCACACTACAAAAGTTATTATGATAACACACATTTGACAGTTTCGAGACTGTCAAATTCTGTCAAACTTTTGACACTTGATTTTAGGATTATTTAGTAATATGGTCTCACATAATGGTTGATATTACGATTTGAGTTTTCAAATTGTCCAAAATTAGTGTTTGTGTCTTCAAATTACTGTTTACGTATGCTAATGAACATTGATTTGGAGATCCAAATACTAACGCTAGATAATTGAAGACCCTAATTCTAATATTAACTATTACGAGAGACACTATTACTAAATATTCTTTTGATTCTATATGAACCAAATTTTAACAGTGTTAAAAATGTATTGTTTCTTAATAATTTTTGGCTTTTTTTAGGGGCACCTCCACATTTACTAGGGGGCAGCCCTTACTTAGGGGGCAGCCCATTTGGTAGAGATTTTACTAGGGGGCAGCCCAAATTTTACTAGGGGGCAGCCCAACCCCCCAAACTCAAATTTTCTATTCATTTCATCATTTTCTCTCTCTCTCCTCCAAAAGAAAAAGAAGAAGAGCTCTCTCTCCCTCCCTAAACCCTAGAAAATTCTCCTCCACCACTCTAATCCTAATTCCTCCACCAAATTTCTTTCAAGAACACTCCCACATTCGACGAGATGACACGCAAGTCGAAGAAATCGTTCTTCCCTAATTTCTTCTATAATTTTCTATATTTCTATTCGAAACCCTAGAATAGTTTTAATTCTCTAAAAACTTTTAGGCTTAATAATTAGGTTTAGAATCTCTTTAGGGTTTATGAATGGCATTTTCGAACACGACAAACCCACAATTTTTCTTCAAACCCTAACCCTAGAAAACGGCAAACTAGCGAGTCGTTCGTCTGTCAGCCCTGAGTACAGTAGGACTGCCAAGCATATGACAGTCCACATGTAAACAAGGACTGCCAGAGTCCCGGCAGTCCTCTTTCAATAGAGGACTGCCAGGACTGTGGCAGTCCTGGTAGACACAAATAGCAAATTTCCTCCAGGCTCACCATCCATCACTTAGATTCATAACATCTATTATGTCTACAACCGAAAAAAACCAAAAGGTAAATCAACAAACAGAATTACAAGTATGCCTACAACCCAAAAAAACCAAAAGGTTGCAATAGTACTAGCAGGAATCAGAAATCTTTGATACTAAAATGGAAAGAAACCTTTTTTTACTGAAAAAATGGAAAGAAATCCTCTCAGACTCTCTCTGAAGTTCGAGTAAAATTTGGATCTCATTTTCACAGCATGCCAACTATAAGGAAAATGGCCCCTTCTTTAGTAAGCCCTAGGTTATGTCTGAAGATTTCCAAGCTATGGAAGAATAAAAATGATGTGGCACTTCAACTAGAAGATTCAAATCAGTCCTTGGTATACTATCAAGATAAATGTCATTAGATGAGAGCATTACCTGAGAGAAAGACACAGCTATGGACGCTTAAAAATTTATGACAGCAACTTAGAAGACAAGTTACCAGGTATAGGCTCCAGGGATCTCCTCGTTGATCATACAAATTAATCTCAAGAAACCATGGAGCAATCCATGAAACGTAGAATTCACCTAAACTATGAACAGTCAAAACTCAACAGAAGAAAACATGCAGCACAAATCATAAATGAAAAGCCAGGACCTTATTCAGAATTCTAGCTACAAGTAAAAGTTAAGACTGCCACACCCAGGACAGTCCATCACATGTGAAGGACTGCCCTAAGTGTGGCAGTCCTAGATGAATTGTTCTGTGACTTGATCACATAACATTTCATCTAGGACTGCCACACCCAGGGCAGTCCTTCATATGTGTTGGACTGCCCTGGGTGTGGCAGTCCTAGATATAATGTTCTGTGAACTAGATCACAGAATATTTCAGCTGGGACTGCCACACCCAGGGCAGTCCAACACATGTGAAGGACTGCCCTGATTGTGGCAGTCCTCTGATGGTTTTTAGCACACATGTAATTGAAGACCAGGACATTTTTCGCAAAATAACAGATGATAGTAATGGAGAATATACACACGAATATGTGTAGTAATTAAGAATACACACATCGAAAGAATCATATGCGAGCCTATGAAAACTGGCATATTATGGATAAAGAAAACTAGGGTCAATTGAGGTCTTCTCCATTGACAGGAATGAACTCAGAAGGATTTTCAAATCAAATGAGAGTTCGATAGGATCAACTTTGTTGGTTAAAACTTAAATTTTTGGTATTATTTTGTGATGACTTTTCTCAGGGATGCGGTCATTAATCTCATTGTTTTCATCTAACAGTTTTTTGCTTTAGTACATATGATATTTTTATGTCTAATAGACTTTGACAGATATAACTAACTGATTTTATTTTGTCTATACAGTTCGTAGTTGGCCTTGGTGACAAGGTCTCTCCAACAGATATAGGACTGCCACATATGTGGCAGTCCCTCACATCTAAAGGACTGCCACATATGTGGCAGTCCAAATCCAAGAGAGGGACTGCCAGAAAAGTGGCAGTCTTCTGTGTCAAACTTTGATTTTTCATCCGAAAAAAAGTTAAAGTTTAGTTACCAAGAGGCCTTCCGATGCATCAAAGTGTTCTTCGGACGTTGTGGGAGGAGAGTTTCCAGCATTTGATGGTCCGGGTTGTTCCATTTTCTATTTCTTTTTACATTAAACACAAAATTCAACTTTTATATGTAGATTTTAGGTTAAAACATTACACAAAAATAAATTCGACGACTTACAAATAAATGGGAGAAGTGAAGGGTTAATTCTTTAACAAATTTAGGTGGGGGGACAATTTCACATAGGTTAGGTTAATTCTAGGGTTTTTTGAGGAGGAGAAAAAAAGAGTGGAGGAAGAGTGGAGGAGGAAGAGAGAGAGAAGAAATAAAACAACATTGGGTTTTATAGTAAAAATTGGGCTGCCCTCCTAGTAAAAAAAACCTATGGCAAACTTGTAATTTTTTCAAAAAAAAATGGGTTGCCCCTTAGTAAATGTGGAGGTGCCCCTAAAAAAAACCTAATTTTTTGTAGTCCCACACATTTGCCTACCAAAACGACCCTGCAAACAACTTGAATGGTATTTTTCCATTTCGTTCCAAAACACAAAAATAGTGCAGGGGAAGAAAATGACCGGTAGTGGGAAGAAGGAGAAGAAGAGCAGCAGCTTCTTGGAGTCGGAAGTAGACCAACTCCTGAAAGCCGCCGAGGACCACGTCCTCCTCAACCTCAAACTCAATTCCCACACCAAATCCTCCAGCACAGCAACCCATAATCTCCCCCTCTCCTCCTCCTCCTCCTCTTCTCTAGATCCAGACCTCACCCGCCGATTCGAAGCCCTCAAATCCGCCCCTACAAAATCAGAATCGGTAGATGTCGACCATCTCTCCGCCAGATTCGACGCCTTGAAGTCCTCTCTAGGTCATCACGAAGTTCTCGATTCCTCGTCGAATGTTCAAGAATCTGATGGTGGTGATGACGACGAAGACGACGATGGGGTGTCGCAGAAGGAGGTGGAGAAGCTGATGCAGTGGGCCATGGACGCCGCCAGGCTCGAATCCGCCTCCAAAACCAAAGATGAAATCGATGATGGCGACGAGGACAAAGAAGAAGAAGACGACGACGAGGATTCGGAAGAAGAGAGGAAGAAGAAGAAGAAAGAATCAAACAGTGAGGGGAAAGGAAAGCCCAAGAAATGGTACTTCTTCTGATTTTAATTCCGTAAGAATTTGTTATATGTATCATCATCACCTACATGATTATTAACTTTTAGTTGAAGTGTGCTTTTTTAAAAGATTTTTTGGGCTGCCAAACCCAGATTAATATTTAGTTTTAGAGAGAATATGTAGGAGTTATCTTTTCCATTGGTTTCTTGGCTACTATTTTACCATGTCAAGTATTTTTTTGGCTACTATTCTACCTTAGGCATGGATATAAGGATAAGGATAAGGTCTTCCCCCATCAAAACCATCCAAATATTGTTAAATGTTATTTTTATCCAACCTAAAACCACTTTATGAGTATTAAAGAGCAACCTTCCTCTTATTTTCATACCAATTATTTTGGTTTTCTTCGTTACTTTTTGGGGTTCGAGATTGCTCGATGTTGTGATTCCCTTATTCAATCTCAACGAAACCATTGTGCGAATCTTCTGCATGAGGCTGACAATTTGGGATATTAGTTCCTATGGATGCAAACTCGAAGATCCCCTTGTTTGGCTATGCATCGTACTCTTTGCTATCCAATCATAATTATTATCGACGTCTTGTGGGCAGTGTTATAAAAATCGAAATAAATCGGCGCCTAGGCACTAGACGCCCACGGCCCACCTAGGAATAGGCCGGAATCGGTCCAGTAGGTGGCCAAAAAAAAAATCGGTGAAAGGTGGCCGATTATGCGGTCCTAGGCGGCTAGGTAGCCGCCTAATGGTCGTCTCCGACTTCCACGAACGGCCGCCTCGGCGGGTTTTTTTTTTCCTTCTTTTTTTCAGGTGGGCACCCGACCCAAAACCATAACTTAAGTGGACTAGTACCTGTGCAACCGCCGCCTCTTCTTCTTCTTCTTCTTTAGTGAGAGCAGCAGTGCAGCAGCAGGCGAGAGAGCAGCATGAGGAGAAGAGAGCAGCAGCTGCCGCAGTGATGGTAGGTGAGTCTTTTTCTTCTTATTATTTTTGTTTTCTTCTAGTCTTCGTCTTCTTCTTCTTCTTCAGTAATAGTTTTTCTTTTATCTTTTTTACTTTTCTTGAAACTGAGAGAGGAGCAGCAACAACTGTCCTTTATAAAAAAATAGTGTTAGTCACGTGGGTGGAGAAGAAATGAAGTGAGTGGAGTCACTTCTGTCATGTGGGTGTATTTTTTTTGTTTAGGCCCACTTATATTAATAACTTGCAATATGTATATGGCAGTATATAATTTTCTGTTTAAGCCCTTAAAAATTAGGATTTTTCTAGGAAATTGGGAAAAACATGAGAAAACTAGAAAAAAAATTAAGTGGACTGGCCGCCTAGATCTAGGCGGCCGCCTAGGCAGGCTAGGCGCTGTCACGTCCTGCTCCCGTAGGAGCGATCGTCCTCGCTAAGGCGTGATGCTGTACGAGCCTAGATTGCGCTCGTGCAAGGCGGGTTCCATAACGGCCGATTACAGCGGCTGCGACGGGGTCGTCGCACAGAAGTCCCAAGCAGAGACATTGATTAATAGCAGCAAAAATTTGAAGCAAAACACAAGTTATTCAAAAGAAGCTCTTTATTGATATTGAAACAAAAGTTACAATGGGGCGCAAGGCCAAGATTACAATCACTCAAGCTCACTTTTCTCACATTACAAGTCACTCAGTTCTCTCTCTCATCTCTCAATACATGTCTCGAGCCAGCGGATGCTTCAGATAGGCGATGTCCATACATTATGTCCCGTATAAGTCCAGATTCCATGCGGCCGCACGCTTCGAATCGCCAAGGAACTCCGTGCCTCGACGCATCCAAGCGAGCTCCGCGTCACGAGTTTCTACCTGTGCCTGTACATAAAAACTGTGTGGGTGTCAGTGCTCAACTGTACTGGTGGTGTGAGCTCCTCGCCCACCCATACAAACCAACACGTTCATTTACTTTATGCAATATAATCTCTTTACGATTGTCTTTCTACTCTTGCCTTAGGATCAGTTTTAGGACAGACTCTCGACCTATTTTGTGTCTCTAGACCATTTTCGTGCCTGCAACATCGTTAACCTATCAAGTCGTGCTTGCCTTTTGGCCCGTAATCAAAGACACAACTACTCAGTAAGACTCCATTTCCATCTGACCGTGCTACAAGTCCATTGTGCCGTGCCTCGTAACTCAGTGAGACTTAACCGCGTTGCCGCCTCGCGGCCCTTGCTACTTAATCATTAACTGACCCAATCAAGACTTGTGAACTAAGTATCACTCGACCAACTTTGTCTTGCGACGATTCCTGACTTAAACTCGAAATGACCCAAATCCAAATTATGCAACTTATATGCCGACAAACTAAGACTCGACGCCACATCTCGTGCCGAAGCACGTCGCCTACGTTGAAGCCAAATCTTAAGCCCAAACATTGTCTTCCAAAACGCACACACATCCAACTCGACACATCCCAAAGGCATACACGCGGATAGCCGCTATTTGTCGACTCATCTATATGAAAGGTCACTAGCACCACAAGCTATACCCGGATATAGCTAGGTATAGGATGGTCCGGCCAAAGCAAGTTGCGAGCCCCAATGACCGTCCACCGAATACCTGGTTGCCTACAGTATTAGCTATACCTGTTCCTCCTAGGCCGAAACGATCCTGTGGCCCCAGGTTGTCGTTCCGAGGAAACAATCACCCTTGTCGATAAGTTGTCCAAATGACCTTGGACACGAACTGACGTCTCACACAGTGATTCTTCTTCCAATGTTACCATCCTTTCAGGATGAAGCTCAAGGCTTATAACATTTGAGATCCCTCGACGACCCACGGTCGCGAGCCTTACCCTTTGTTGCTCTATCCTTATTACTCAACTCAGGAATGCCTATCGAAAGTTCCTTTTTCCAAACTCACTTTAAATCAACCGTGGCTCGTGTCACGTCCCGACCCGGAAAATCGCTCGTCCTCGCTAGATTTTACCCGAGTCATCGTCCTCGCTGGGGCGTGATGCCGCACGAGCCTGGAGTTGCGCTCGTGCAAGGCAAGATAACAGGTTCACATAGAACTATCTCAATTTGATAACATAAACAGCGGAAGGAAAACAAGTAAAACATAAGAATCTCTTTTATTGATTATGAACTGAAGGTTACAAAGGCTCTGAATAGCCCAACATATATGCCAATTGGCTACAACGCTCATGATCTCTCTAGCTCACAAAGGATTTCATTGTCCCATACATTATGCCTCTTTATAGCCACCAAGTAGTCCTCGGCCGAACATCTCCATGTCGCAAGTCCGAACGCATATGCGGAAGCTCCTCTTGAACGCCAAGGACTCCATGCCTCGGCACGTCCAAGCCAAGCTCCGCCCCGAGCCGATCATAACCTGACCTGCACATAAACTAGTAGAGGATTAGTGCTTTCGTCCTCGCTTCGCACTGATCAAGACCCGCTCGCACCCAAACCAAGCACTAAATCATTTTAGTGAAACATGCGTCTTAATTTGTGATTTTTCTATTTAGCCTTAGGATCGGTTTTTATGGCAATCTTCATATATAGCAACTTATCGTAAAGGTGTCCAATACCGTGTTCCTGCAACAGATACAGTTAGCCATAACATAAATGTAAACATAGTGTTCGTGCTCATCCCGTTCCTTTTTGCCTAGCCTGCACGGGTTAGAACTTAACATAAATCATCTCATTCACGCAAGCGACCAATCATAAACGTAAACATATGCATAATGGGTGGCAGGCCCTACGCCTGCACCTAGCTCTCATCTCAGCCCACCGGCCCTATCTATATGAAGGTCACGGTGTTTCGCACCGTAATGGACTTGGCATCTCATATGTGTAAGCCTACAATCGCTTCGATACGGGTTGCTAGCCCAGTATCCGAAGGATCCCAAACTTACGGATATCATAGCTTATCACAGCACTGGACGGTCGCAATCCGTCCGAATGTTGTGCACCATAAATACCACACATAATTTCCTCCTAGGCCGAACGGTCCCGGCGCCCCGGCGTAACCGTTCGAGGGAAGCCGCACCCGTGCACGGGCCATCCGAGTCCATTGACCATGCAATACGTTCCATATCATACAATCCATAGCATACCAACCGATCTCATATTCCATAAACATAGTCTCGCACATAAACGGTTCCCCGTGCCATAAACGGTTTCCCGTGCCATAAACATAATCCACCATTCATATGGGGAGCTCAGTCGGCGTTATGCCCCAACACATCCATATTGATGCACGACGCCCAACGGCTTAGTCGTCTCGTACTCATAATCACGCGTCTCGTTCATAATGTTATTCGCATAGCCTACCTCCGTATTTACTCAGTCGTTTAGTAGCTTAAGTGCACAAAGGCACGCTCAGCACCATAATCAATGTTCTACGCCTAGAGTTCAATGTTCTCGGAGCCGTGCACCTGATGCACATCTCAATGTTGTCTTTCAATGTTCTACTATCATGCCCTATCGCGACTCGTACACTTGATGCACGTCGCTTCAATTGTTCGATTGTTCAATGTTCTACCTTAGTGTTCAACGCATACTTAGACACTTACTCGCCGAGCCACGCTCGCTAACTCATAACATATTACGCATACCATAACATATTTTATTAGACGTGAAGGAATAGGGAGAGAGAGTCAAGAACCCGCCCACCTTAAGTCGATACGCCTTGCCGATTGAAGCGCCTCGCTTCCATAACCCGATCGCATAGCTAACTCCCGGACTTAGCCATTCCTTTGCTCTACTCAGTTGATTTGGCCTATCGCGCCCATGCCACAATCTGTTGCAAGGCCACGATTTGGTTTTGCGGACACTTCATTGCATAAGGCAAAATGCCGACCTCTTATCGTCCAGCGTAAAAGCATAGCCTGCACACCAGATCAACTAAAATCAGCACTTGCTCGACGGGACTTATCCTTTGCATCGATTCGATTCATAGATTCCAACCGACTCAAAGCTTACCTTTGGCCAACGTAACACTTGCATCGATTCGCATCGATACCTCATCGGGTCAACGCAACTCTTCGAGTCAACGACTCATCGTAATGCACCGATGCGGAGCGGGGCATTACATAATATACCACTCAAAATCAGGTTCGTCCTCGAACCGAAACCAACACTTAATCCAAGTGCCTCGCATAGATCGCTTCACGATCTCGTGCTACTATCGTTGAATCATACAACTTAGTTTGGATCATACACATATTTTAGGCGTCCCACCAATATATGCATTTCAGCCAAGCTCAGTTGTAGGATATCGGGACAAACTAACAAGCTCAACTTAAATCCTTAAGCATCCATCGGTCCGTACTCGACTTAGTCCTATCTTAGCGCCTATTTCCAAAATACTCTTCGTATGCATCATCTCATAACATGCGATCATCTTCCAACATCTTGCACATAACTTAATTCAACCATAACTTCGATCTCGTAAGTTTCTCGCCGGCCACCTAACACTCGCATTGCATTGAGTCATTGCGCATCCGATCACAACAATTCTCTGCAACGCCTCTTCGCCCAACCGTTTGCTATCTCTCACATAACTCAAGTCTTTCATCCAATCATTCATAACACTTGGCCTCCACGACATGGACTACGTCCACATGTCTCAAATTCCTTTGCCTACAATCCGTACTAGGTCTCGCACACAACTATCCCAACACGATCTACGTTTTCGAACCATATACGTATCGCGTCTGGGGCTACCCCCGCTAGGTAACTTATCCAGACATCATGCTTAATCTCTCCCGACACAAGAGGTCAACTTGAGTCTACGATGCTCAAAGGCAACAATCTTTCCGACCCAAGGTCTCTTACGATACGCCTATCTCCGATTCTCGACCGAGTATGACTCCTTACTCAATCTTCGATTCGATCCCGACTATTTCGTTTCATAACATAAATCGTACGCTCAACACACATAGCCTAACCGTTACTCAAACCGATCTACGACACAACTCTTAGGGTCGTCCTACTATTCGTCGCTCTCGCGCATTGCAGAATCCTTGCAATCGCCTTACCGCGTCACTACGCTAAGCGCGTTCCTCCACATCCACTCGATCCAACATAACTTTTCTGACCATATCGATTCTAGTACTCGCTAACTATCGAGACACGATACTCACTCGCTTAGACTTATCCTCGACATGCACTACCTCATTCCCTATCCTTCTTACGCGACTTCTTTAGGGTCATCCTATGGGACTTCAACATTCATTTGATTTGGCGGTCAAGTCTTCTAGGGTCATCTGTCCCGAAACTACGCTCGATAATTGAAGATCATCAACGAGGGACAGTTACAACGAACCATGCTATATCCTATTGCGGAGCCAAATTATTTCTCGACAATTCCTATGGGACTTTACCCAAATCCGACATACCAATCCATAATTTATCCATCCCCGCACAACTGATGCGCCGTTGCTACTCGAATGACTCATGCGCTTGCACGCCGTTACTACTCGAATCACTCGTATACTACCGTTGACAATATCGCACAATCCTCAATTTTGCCTTCGCATCAAACCACAAGTCCATATCAAATTTGCCACGCCTTGCAAGTTCGATCATCCCCGCTGGATGAATCACCATACCAGCGCTCACGCGGAATGATCGTTCTAATTTGACGTGACGCATGTGCGAGGCTGGTGTTGCGCTCGCTCAAGACAAGAATGTCAACGTAGTGGTTATCCACGAAGCAATCCATACACTTTCGCTTTCATCCAATTAATATCCATCCACTCTCAATTTTCCGAAGCACTCATACCGTTATCATCCGAATTTCCATAACTTAACTTGTATCCTATTCATCCAACAACAATGCTCAACATAATTTTTGTTCATTCGATCAGAGTATCCCCGAGTTATTGTATATCGTCTTTGATACGCCTCAATACCATCGTTGATATGCATAACTTGAACATCTTCCTTTCTCATAAGCTCAAACCCGTTGCAATCATTGCCATTATCCAAACTCGAATACGAATCAAGTCTCGCACACATCCATTCTCATATTCCTAACTCGCACTCCCAAATCGTGCTACCGACTCATCGCACTAACTCAATTTCGTTCGTACGATTCTTCGTACCTACTCAACGCGTTCCGAACAAGCTTCCGTACCGACTCAACATAAGTCCGACCGGGTCGACTATTTCCTCAACGTAACATTCATTCGCATATGCTCGGCCTATCGTTCAACTTATACTTAACGAATCCTCGTCCAACGTATCACCCATAGGTATGACTTCGCACATAATCGTTCACTCAATTCACCGAAGCATACTTGCATCGACTTCTCTTAACTCATTCCCACTCAAGTCTCGATACTACTCCGTCCGTTGCGGGCAAACATATCGTAACAACATAATCATCTCGACATAACCTATCGTAAGTCACCAACCGGCTTAACATAGCTATCGCTAAGTGATATTCCATATACCACTCAGGATCGAGCCTATCGTTATCGACACAATACTTCGCTACACTTGCTCGCATAATTGGTATTGCATATACCACTCGAAATCGAGTCATTACTCGACACCACACTTCGCATAGGTCCGACATCTATTTCTCAATCAACTATCCCGTATGGCGATCTTTCCGATCCCAGCTCTAGCGTTAGCTCAAGTTTGGCACACATTCCATCTAACCGTACCATGACGATCGTATCGATCACACCCGCAACATTCGCTTATTCAAAGCTCAACGCGACATTCGGCCAACATACATGTTCGCATACTCAACTCGACTCGTTATTATTGCATCCACGATTTTCCAATCTCGCTTGTTGCAACTCGTGCAATAACTCATTCTCGACACTTAAGGTCATTGCTCAATCTCGCGCAACATATCGCTATCCATCCGCATAACCATACCACACGCATCGTCTCATATCTCGACTCGTTGCACCGATGCAACGAACGATTCACGACTCGCTGCACTCCGTGCAACCAACAATACATAACCATTCGTCTAGCCACATAACACGCATCGTCTCACATATCGATCCGTTGCACTTCGTGCAACCAACAACACATATCTCCTCGCACTTCGTGCGATCGCCAACACATAACTCCTCGCACTGCGTGCGACCAACAACACATATCGTTGCACTTCATGCAACTAACATCACCATATTCGTTGCACTTCGTGCGACCAGCATTCCATAACTCGTTGCACTTGGGGAAACCATAATCTCATAACCCGTTGCACTTCGTGCAACCAACACTCCCCGATGGCACCCAGAGATAGCGTGATAGTCACGACATACTTGTGGCAGACGTACGCACTTAATATAGACTTATTGTATGGAACATCCAATGTAGCGTCGAGTAGATCCATGAGCCATGCGGTTGCAGAAACAACTTAGAGTCAACTGAATTCGATAGCGAAGCAACTGAGGGTCAAAGAGATTCGTGCACGGTCCAAAGGATGGAACCGCTCTGATACCAACTTGTCACGCCCCGACCCGGGAAATCGCTCGTCCTCGCTAGATTTTACCCGAATCATCGTTCTCGCTGGGGCGTGATGCCGCACGAGCCTGGAGTTGCGCTCGTGTAAGGCAAGATAACAGGTTCACATAGAACTATCTCAATTTGATAACATAAGCAGCGGAAGGAAAACAAGTGAAACATAAGAATCTCTTTTATTGATTATGAACTGAAGGTTACAAAGGCTCTGAATAGCCCAACATATATGCCAATTGGCTACAACGCTCATGATCTCTCTAGCTCACAAAGGATTTCATTGTCCCATACATTATGCCTCTTTATAGCCACCAAGTAGTCCTCGGCCGAACATCTCCATGTCGCAAGTCCGAACGCATATGCGGAAGCTCCTCTTGAACGCCAAGGACTCCATGCCTCGGCACGTCCAATCAAAGCTCCGCCCCGAGCCGATCATAACCTGACCTGCACATAAACTAGTGGGGGATTAGTGCTTTCGTCCTCGCTTCGCACTGATCAAGACCCGCTCGCACCCAAACCAAGCACTAAATCATTTTAGTGAAACATGCATCTTAATTTGTGATCTTTCTATTTAGCCTTAGGATCGGTTTTTATGGCAATCTTCATATATAGCAACTTATCGTAAAGGTGTCCAATACCGTGTTCCTGCAGCAGATACAGTTAGCCATAACATAAATGTAAACATAGTGCTCGTGCTCATCCCGTTCCTTTTTGCCTAGCCTGCACGGGTTAGAACTTAACATAAATCATCTCATTCACGCAAGCGACCAATCATAAACGTAAACATATGCATAATGGGTGGCAGACCCTACGCCTGCACCCAGCTCTCATCTCAGCCCACCGGCCCTATCTATATGAAGGTAATGGACTTGGCATCTCATATGTGTAAGCCTACAATCGCTTCGATACGGGTTGCTAGCCCAGTATCCGAAGGATCCCAAACTTACGGATATCATAGCTTATCACAGCACTGGACGGTCGCAATCCGTCCGAATGTTGTGCACCATAAATACCACACATAATTTCCTCCTAGGCCGAACGGTCCCGGCGCCCCGGCGTAACCGTTCGAGGGAAGCCGCACCCGTGCACGGGCCATCCGAGTCCATTGACCATGCAATACGTTCCATATCATACAATCCATAGCATACCAACCGATCTCATATTCCATAAACATAGTCTCGCACATAAACGGTTTCCCGTGCCATAAACGGTTTCCCGTGCCATAAACATAATCCACCATTCATATGGGGAGCTCCGTCGGCGTTATGCCCCAACACATCCATATTGATGCACGACGCCCAACGGCTTAGTCGTCTCGTACTCATAATCACGCGTCTCGTTCATAATGTTATTCGCATAGCCTACCTCCGTATTTACTCAGTCGTTTAGTAGCTTAAGTGCACAAAGGCACGCTCAGCACCATAATCAATGTTCTACGCCTAGAGTTCAATGTTCTCGGAGCCGTGCACCTGATGCACATCTCAATGTTGTCTTTCAATGTTCTACTATCATGCCCTATCGCGACTCGTACACTTGATGCACGTCGCTTCAATTGTTATTGTTCAATGTTCTACCTTAGTGTTCAACGCATACTTAGACACTTACTCGCCGAGCCACGCTCGCTAACTCATAACATATTACGCATACCATAACATATTTTATTAGACGTGAAGGAATAGGGAGAGAGAGTCAAGAACCCGCCCACCTTAAGTCGATACGCCTTGCCGATTGAAGCGCCTCGCTTCCATAATCCGATCGCATAGCTAACTCCCGGACTTAGTTATTCCTTTGCTCTACTCAGTTGATTTGGCCTATCGCGCCCATGCCACAATCTGTTGCAAGGCCACGATTTGGTTTTGCGGACACTTCATTGCATAAGGCAAAATGCCGACCTCTTATCGTCCAGCGTAAAAGCATAGCCTGCACACCAGATCAACTAAAATCAGCACTTGCTCGACGTGATTTATCCTTTGCATCGATTCGATTCATAGATTCCAACCGACTCAAAGCTTACCTTTGGCCAACGTAACACTTGCATCGATTCGCATCGATACTTCATCGGGTCAACGCAACTCTTCGAGTTAACGACTCATCGTAATGCACCGATGCGGAGCGGGGCATTACAGCTCGTGCCTTAAACCAACTGTATTTTACGCGACACTACCGTCCAAGTCATACTTCATACGATGGGCCTTAGAATCGTGGGACCAAGTATTTTGACAACCGCAGAAAACATGGGACAGTGCTTAGAACTCCCTCAATCGCCTAGCATAACTTAGCCTAACTCAATCTAGCCTACAACTTAACCCGTAGGACGAGCAGAGGCTTTGCCAAGCCTTGCATTGTGGAACCGTGCATATTTTATTAAGCATTTATGCGTGTGACGCATATGACTTAGGCTAATTCCAACTTGGTGACAACTTAAACCAACTTCTTTCTCCCAAGCCACGGGACGAAGGGACGAGTGTCATTTTTCAAAGCACGCCGTGCACCAACTCTAACCGACCGTTGGACCTTTCCATATTCTAACTCAATTCGACCCGTCGGGATTATTTTCTTATCTATGTGGATTCGTCTCTTTTATTATCAAGCCTACTTGTGCAAGTTGAAAACATGCGATTTATTATGTGAAAGCTAAGATGAGGCAAGTTCTCCGAAACTACCCCACCTGAGCGAGGAGTCGCCTCGACCGAACGATGTCTTCGAGCAGCCGTTGCAAGGCTAAGTCCGAACGCGTCGGCGTTCCGATTCCTCCGATTGACTGAGCGGGACGGGGCACTACAGGCGCTAGGCGGCGGGTGTCCGCCTGCCTAACGTTTAGCGCCTTTTACAACCTTGCTTGTGGGAAAGTTGATATATCATATTGTCACTCGTTCATACATTTCATTTGTTGTGAATATTGTGAGCCATTTAATGCATTTTCCTCGGATATATCATCTTCAGACTGTTGAAGGTATTCTTCGCTGCCAGAAAAAAATCTCATGGCCATGGCCTCGTCTATTAGTCTTCACCTTCTCTCCTCCTTATCTACTTACTTAGATATTGATTACACGGGTATGGATGATCGTTGTTGACTTTTGTACTTATTTTGGTAGTTATCTTTTTACTTGGCTGAATAAGAAACATATAGTTGTTTTCTACTCTTCTGTCGAAGCCAAGTATAGCTCGATGGTCCAAAAATCACATAGTTGAGGGTTTATCTACATATCTTGGTGTTACTCTTTCTTCTTTTGATATTCTCTATTTTGACAAGTAGGCAACTATTTATATCGCTGAAAATTCGTTTTTTTCATGAACAGACAAGTATATTGAGGTTGATTGTCACTTCATTCGGGAGAAGATCAAGCTTGGTGAGGTTTAGTTCTAGCATGTTTCTGCTACATCACAAATCATCAGTATCCTCATAAATCTTTACCTCGCCAACTTTATCTTCGATTCCTGTCCAAGCTTGGAGCTCTGAGATCTACCCTCCAGCATGCAAGAGAGTGTAGAAGATGATCAATCTTGCATTGGTTTCTTCTTTTTTGTATGGCCTTAGAGCCTATTTTGCTCTTTCTTTTAGTCTCACAGTGGATCGACTCAAGAAGGGGTATGCCCTGCTTATTATTATTTTTTATAAGCTTAATTGCAACTTGATTCTCTCAACTATTCTATTTTTCAACTTGATAACCTAAATTTTTTTACTCGACAACTTGACACCCTAAAAAAATGGAACAAAAATATTCCTAATCTAAACTTAAAACTATACCCCCCTATCCCCTCGCCCCCGCTCCCCACCCCGCAGCCCCTCCAGCCACCCTCCCGCACACTCCTGTCCCCCCCTCCAGCTACCGCCTGCCCCCCCGGCCCCACTCATCTGCCCTCCCTCCATCCACCGTGCGTGCCCGGAAAGAGGGGTGGGGGTGGTGCATGCGTGGCGGGGACGACGACGGGGCAGCGTGGGTGGGGGGGGGGTGGGCGGGGACAAAGGTGGCTGGAGGGGGTGAAGGCAGCAGGGGGCGGGGTGGGGACGGGAGTGGTGAGCTGGCTGGGTGGAGGGGGGGAGGGGGAGAGGGAGGTTGGGGAGGGAAGTGAAGGGAGGGATAATTTAGTCAAATTTTGGGTATTAGTTTGAAAATATTAAATAGTTGATGGTATCAAGTTATCGAGTAAAAAAGTTTAGGGTATCAAGTTGAAAAACTGGAATAGTTGAGGGTATCAAGTTACAATTAAGCCTTTTTTATGTTCCCCCCTTATATATATATATATATATATATATATATATATATATATATATATATATATATATATATATATTATATATTTTGGAATAAGGGTGAATAAAAAAAAAAAATATATATATATATATATATATATTTTGGAATAAGGGTGAATTTATTCCTCGCATATAGCGGAAAAGGTATTACAGTACATAATATCACAACTTCCCAGGCCCCAAAATATAATATTATGGGGCCATTACAGATACATCGAATTCTATGTTATGTAGAATTCCAATGGGGGGGTAGTCAAGCCTTCGAAAATACGTCTGTTCTGCTCCTTCCAGATGTGCCAAGCAGACGCGGCGAGACGAACTTTGGCTCTTCTGGCCCACCCCGGATCTCGGCCACTGTGATCTCGAATCCAGCTGAGAATGCTCCGGATGTCTCTGTCCATCCCAACTCCTCCTCGCAGCTGCGCGCACTGCTCAGTCCAAATGTGCCAGGTCATCGGGCATGCAAAGAATAGGTGCCCCATAGATTCATCATCTTCATTACATAGCACACATTTGGCATCCGGGATCTGAATCCCAAATCTGCGGAGTCTGTCTCTCGTCATCAGTCTACCCCGGAGAAGACGATATGCACATAGTTGCATTTTACGGGCAACCTCCTTGCCCCAAATGAAGTCCACCTCCTCCGTCCGGTCATGGTGGGTCCGGACCAAATCATAGCAGCTGCGGAAGCAGAATAGGCCTGACCCGCCCCCCGTACCTGGGTCGGACCAGCTCCAGGAATCCTCATGCTGGCTAGCTTCAATAGTGATACGGCGGATCTCCTCAGCAAACTGAGCAGTATATGGATATCCCTCTGGCCTCCAACTTCCATCTCTGATGATCCGGCTGCAAGTGAGCCCCCTGTCCGCTTCTCTGTCCAGATGTCCGCACAATATCTCGAGTAAGGATCTGGAACCCAACCAAGGGTCTAGCCAGAGGTCGGTAGTCGTCCCGTCCTTCATGTTCATGCAGATAGCGGTCTGAAGCACCGGTCGACACCTCAGAATGGCCTTGAACGTGACCGAGAAGTTGTTGTCAATCCTGCAAGCCCAGAAGTTAGTCCTCCTCAGGTATCTGTTCGCCATCCATTCCGCCCAGAGTGATCCCCCCTTGATGAATCTCCAGGCCATCTTCACACAAGCCGCCTTCTTGACTGCATGGAGAGGCCTCATGTCACCCTCATTTTCCCGTATTTCTCGTATTTCGTATTTATACTCGTATCTGGATTTTGGCGTGTATTTTTATCTTTCTCATCTTAGGGAATTTCGGTATTTCTCATATTTTGGATTTTGGTATGGCTTGGTTTTATTGGGTTGGTTCGGTTTGGTTTGGTTTATGAGTATTGGATCACCTTAACCTATGCTACCCCCTCAACCCACCACAACTCCCCCTCTTTATATCCCCACCTACCTCTCTCTCTCCTCATAACTTTCACCATTAATTTCCTTCTTCTTCTTCTTCTCCTTCCTCCACAACTCTCCTAACCCTAGGCAAGTACATCTTGCCACTACATGAGAACCCTCTTTTCTTTGTCCATTTGCTAGTTTAGGACATAGAGATCAACATTAGAACTTGGTGTTTTGTGATTTGAAGTCTCTTTTGCTCTAGATCTAAGTTATTTCTATTTTCGAATTTTGCATGGTTTGATCTCTTTAAGTTGGATTTTCATGGGTTTTGGTGTCTCCAAGTGGAAGAGCATTCAATTCTACCCAAGTTGGAACTTTGGAAATCTGGATTTGGAGTTCGGATGGCCAAGTTATGATGCCTTGAAGCTTGGGTTCAGCCATGGTGTTCTTGCTGTTTGGAGAAGACAGTGAGCAGTGTGCAGAGCTATTTAGCTTACGCACCCTGAGCTACGCGTGCCCTTTAGCGCTGCGTACGCAGGCTTGAGTACGCTTCCTGTTGGAAGCGTGTCTCCTTCAGCGTGCGTGACTTTCACGTACACTGCTCCCTTGAGCGTGCGTGACTTTCACGTACACTGCTCCCTTCAGCGTGCGTGACTTTCACGTACACTGCTCCCTTGAGCGTGCGTGACTTTCACGTACACTGCTTCCTTCAGCGTGCGTGACTTTCACGTACACTGCTCCCTTCAGCGTGCGTGACTTTTCACCTACGCAGCTCTCTCAGCGTGCGTGACTTTTCACCTACGCTGCTCCCTGTAGCGTGCGTGACTTTTCACCTACGCAGCTCTCTCAGCGTGCGTGACTTTTCACCTACGCTGCTCCCTGTAGCGTGCGTGACTTTTCACCTACGCTGCTCTCTCAGCGTGCGTGACTTTTCACCTACGCAGCTCTCTCAGCGTGCGTGACTTTTCACCTACGCTGCTCCCTGTAGCGTGCGTGACTTTTCACCTACGCTGCTCTCTCAGCGTGCGTGACTTTTCACCTACGTTGCTCCCCTGACCCCCTTGCTTAACCCATTGGCTCTTAGAGTTTTGGTCTTATTTCTTTAAGCTTGGCTCTTCTATAACCCTGTACCTTAATATTTTATTAGATATTTTATGTCCATTTTATATCCTTACGCCTTTTGTCATGAACTTGATTTCTCTTAATATGTTTGGGATGACTATTGTACATGGCACGGTATGACAAGGAACTAGCATAACACGACAGTGACCCGTAGTGGTGCACTCCTGGCATGACCAACCTGACATGATAGTGGCCCGTCGTGGCGCACTTCCGACAAGTACCCTGACATGATAGTGGCCCGTCGTCGCTGGCTGTGTCTGCCCCCGCTCTCCAGTATTCTGGTTCTGGGGCGTGACATGGTTTAAGTGGTGGCCCATGCAGGTCTTGTCAATCAAGAAATGTGAGGGTTTACCGAATAGATGTCTCAATCAGTATTCGCCCTTGATCTCCGCCTGTATTTTCAAATTCCTGAAATTTTTGCCCTGATTACATGCTTGTATCGTTGATCTGTCCTGGTCCTTCCTTATTGTTTCCCTGTGTCGTCTTCTTCAGCGGCACTGTACCTGACCCTGCCGATCAGCAAGGAGGAGCACCTCCTGTGGACCAGCAGCAACCTGGAGATCAAGCCCAGCATTCCGGAGTCGCCTCCCGAGTGATACCTACTGGAGGAGAGTCACCAGTTCGGCCCGTCCAGCCCGCAGAGCCAGATGATGGTACCTTAGTAGGCCTCATCAGAACCTTGATAGTTTCCCTGCACCAGACAGTTTAAGATGCGTTGACCCGAGGCGGACATCCAGGGAACCAGGCGGCTAACAGCTTCAAGCGATTGAACCCTCCTTTCTTCGACGGCACCGAGGATGCGATTGCCGCGGATGCATGGCTTCAGGATACCGAGGTGATTCTGGAAGCAGCTAGGACACCCGAGCATGAGAAGGTGGCGGTGGTATGCCTGCAGTTGTTGGACTTGGCTCGCAATTGGTGGGCGGCGCAGGCCATGGGATTAGTGGCACCCATTGCTTGGGCAGTGTTTAGGGAGAGATTCCAGACGAAGTATTTCGATGCTGTGGCTCGGTACGACCTGCAGACCAGATTTACCAACTTGAAGCAAGGAGGCAGATCAGTCGACAGTTATGCATCGGAGTTTTCTAGGTTCAGTAGGTTTGCCCCCACCTTGGTGGCGACCGAGTTTGATAGGGCCCAGCGGTTCCAGCAGGGACTGCATTTGGAGATCTTGTTGGCGGTTGAGCAGTTCGAGCACCAGACGTTCGATGCAGTCTTGAGAGCAGCTAGGAGGCATGAGTACACCGCCCAGAGGATCGTGGATAGGACCGGAAGTAGGAAGCGGTCCCACAGTCAGATGCACCAATCATCAGCTCCAGCCCCGGCAGCTAGGGGATTGACCATTAGAACTCCGAGGCGGGCGGCCTCAGTAACGTCGGTTCAGCATTCGACCCCGACGTACCCGCAGCAGCAGAAGCAGAAGCAGACTTCCGCGATGGGATGTTCTCATTGCGGGAAGCCAGGGCATGTGGTGGCAGACTGTCGCAGGGCGCAGGGATTGTGCCTGGCTTGTGGAGCAGCAGATCATAGGATTGGGGCTTGCCCGTATAAGGGTGGTTCATCAGCATCCAACCCTTCTAGCTCTTCGGTGAGAGGACCGGCCCCAGCACCAGTTCAGCAGCAGCAGTATCAGTCTTCGAGGCCCTTGCCGCCTCACTCTCAGGCATTCCAGCAACAGCACCCCCAGCAGTATGCACAAGCCCAAGCTCAGACCCAGAATAGGCAGAGAGGTTTCCAGCAGAGGGGACCAGCAGCCAGAGGACAAGGTCAGGCCATGATGATGGCTATGGAAGAAGAAGTTGCACCAGGTGAGGTTGTGGCAGGTACTATTCTCGTCAACTCCTTTCCAGCTTCGGTATTGTTTGATTCTGGTGCATCGCATTCATTCTTGTCTGCACGATTCGCGACACGGATAGGATTGGAGCCTGAGTCATTATCAGTGAGGCTCAATATACTTACTGGTAATGGTCTTGTGGGAGTAGATCGAGTGTTTTCCTCGTGTCGGATCGTAGTTAGCGGTAGGGAGTTCCCCACTAGATTCATAGAGTTTCCTATGGCAGACTATGATGTAGTCCTAGGCATGGATTGGTTGAGGAACCAGTATGCTAGGATAGACTGCCATATTGGCAAAGTTGTCTTTAGTATCCCCGGCGAGCCAGAGTTTTCGTTTTCCAGAGGCGCAGTGGAGCCATCTTCCCCAGCATTGCGGATGGCAGTAGCAGCAGTGCAGTTACCCCGGATAGTTGAAGAGTTTCCAGATGTCTTTCCAGAGGAGCTTCCAGGGATGCCGCCGGAGCGGGAGATTGAGTTCACTATAGACTTGATTCCCGGGACCGCACCAGTGTCAGAGCGAGTCTACAGGATGGCGCCTTCAGAGTTGGAGATTTTATACAAGATGATTGAAGAACTGAGGACCAAGGGATTCATCCGTGCAAGTGGATCGCCTTGGGGAGCCCCGATGCTTCTTGTGAAAAAGAAGGATGGTACGTCCAGGCTATGTGTTGATTATCGTACCTTGAATTCGGTGACAATCAAGAACCGATACCCTCTTTCGAGGATAGATGACTTGTTTGATCAGCTCAGAGGGGCTTCAGTGTTCTCGAAGATCGACTTGCGGTCGGGCTACCACCAGATCAGAGTCAGAGAGCAGGACATCCAGAAGACAGCATTCAGATCGAGGTATGGACATTGGGAGTTCCTTGTTATGCCCTTTGGAGCGACCAATGCGTCGGCCGTATTCATGGACCTCATGAATCGCATTTTCATGCCTTACTTGGATCAATTTGTGATCGTGTTCCTAGATGACATCTTGGTCTACAGCAAGAGTGAAGCAGAGCATGAGCAGTATCTCAGAGTCGTCCTCCAGACGCTTAGGGAGCATCAGTTGTACGCCAAGTTCAGCAAATGCGAGTTCTGGCTCGATCGCATTTCATACTTGGGTCACATCATTACCCGAGGAGGAGTGGAAGTGGATCCCCAGAAGATTGTGGCTATCGAGTCATGGCCGGTACCCAGCTCAGTGGCAGAGGTTCGCAGCTTCCTTGGATTGGCCGGCTACTACCGGCGGTTCGTTTCAGATTTCGCAAGGATTTCAGCGCCGATGACCCAGTTGACCCGCAAGGATGTGCCATTTGTTTGGACAGCAGAGTGTCAGGAATCATTTGAGAAGTTGAAGCGAGGTTTGATAACGGCTCCCATTCTCACCCTTCCAGATGGGACCGGAGGTTTCACAGTTTATTGCGACGCTTCAGGCAGAGGATTGGGGTGTGTCTTGATGCAGCATGGAAAGGTAATATCTTATGCGTCACGTCAACTACGTGATCATGAGAAGAATTACCCGACCCACGACTTGGAATTGGCGGCGGTAGTGTTTGCTTTGAAGTTGTGGAGACACTACTTGTACGGAGATAGAGTGGAGATCTTTACTGATCATAAGAGCCTGAAGTATGTTTTCACCCAGAAGGACCTTAATATGCGACAGAGAAGATGGCTCGAGCTACTAGTGGACTATGATGTGGATTTGCAGTATCATCCCGGGAAGGCCAACGTTGTAGCAGATGCATTGAGCAGGAGAGCCGGAGTTTATTTCCTGACGGCGCAACCAGAATTATTGGCAGATCTTCAGAAGATGGGAATTGAAGTGGTTCTTCCAACCAGTGCGGCATTGATGGCCAATCTACAGGTTCAGTCCAGCATAGTTGAGAGAATCCGGGTAGCACAGTCAACAGATTCCAAGATCCAGCGACTCAGAGCAGAGTGTGAAGCAGGAAGAAGGTCAGAGTTATGTATCCATGAAGACGGTACAATTCGGCACGGCACTCGTCTTTGTGTACCCAGTGGAGATATCAGACAGGAAGTCATGGCAGAAGCCCACAGTTCACAATATTCTATTCATCCGGGTGGTACGAAGATGTACCGTGATATTCGTCAGCATTTCTGGTGGAATGGCATGAAGAGGGAGATAGCCCGGTTTGTCTCTCGGTGTTTGGTTTGCCAACAGGTTAAAGCTGAACATCAGAGTCCCGCTGGACTTCTTCAACCCTTACCGATCCCAGAATGGAAATGGGAGCATATAACCATGGATTTCGTGACCGGATTGCCCAGATCTCCGGCCGGCAGAGATGCTATTTGGGTAATTGTGGACAGGCTTACCAAGGTGGCACACTTTCTCCCATTCAGAGTTGGGCAGTCGACGACGCAGTTAGCAGAGATGTATCTCAGGCAGATCGTCAGGCTTCACGGTGTGCCAATCAGCATCACCTCGGACAGGGATTCAAGATTCACCTCACACTTTTGGCGCAGCTTGCAGAAGAGTTTGGGGACTCGTCTCCAGTTCAGCTCAGCTTATCACCCGCAGACGGATGGTCAGTCAGAGCGCACAATCCAGACCCTTGAAGATATGTTGAGATCCTGTACCCTTGACTTCGGTGGTTCATGGGAGAATCATCTGCACCTAGTGGAATTCTCGTACAACAACAGTTATCAGGCCAGTATCCAGATGGCACCCTTCGAGGCTCTTTATAGCAGGAAGTGCAGATCCCCGCTAGCATGGGACGATGTCGGGGAGAGGCAGATGCTCGGACCCGAATTGATTTCCCAGACGGTTGAAGTGGTCAGGAAGGTCAGAGATCATCTCCGAGTTGCCCAGGACCGCCAGCGCCATTGGGCCGATGCTCATCGGCGTCCCTTAGAATTTGCTGTCGGCGACCATGTATTCCTTAGGATTTCGCCTAACCGCGGCGTCATTCGCTTTGGCGTGCGGGGAAAACTTAGTCCTAGGTATATAGGGCCGTTCGATATTCTAGAGCGAGTAGGAGATGTATCCTATCGTCTCGCTCTTCCGCCGTCGCTAAGTGAGGTGCATGATGTATTCCATGTGTCCCAATTACGACGGTATATTCCGGACCCGAGCCACATCCTAGACCATTCGGAATTGGTTGTTGGTACCAACCTTTCGTATGAGGAGAGGCCCGTGTCTATATTGGACCGGAGGGAAAAGATACTCAAGAACAAGACTATTAAATTAGTCCGTGTTGCTTGGGGTCATCACTCTCTAGGTGAGTCAACGTGGGAGCGTGAGGACGACATCCGATCGCGATATCCCTACCTGTTTGACTCGTGAGGTATAATGTCTTTCTTATGCCTTATGTTTTCCCTTCCTTGCTTGCATTGTATGATTGTATGATTGAACTGCTTAGTGTAGCTTGCCTGTGCTTAGTGTAGCTTGTCGTGGCAATCTCTAGCTCCTTGATGAAATTTCGAGGACGGAATTCTTTTAAGGTGGGTAGAGTTGTCACCCTCATTTTCCCGTATTTCTCGTATTTCGTATTTATACTCGTATCTGGATTTTGGCGTATATTTTTATCTTTCTCATCTTGGGGAATTTCGGTATTTCTCATATTTTGGGTTTTGGCATGGCTTGGTTTTATTGGGTTGGTTCGGTTTGCTTTGGTTTATGAGTATTGGATCACCTTAACCTATGCTACCCCCTCAACCCACCACAACTCCCCCTCTTTATATCCCCACCTACCTCTCTCTCTCCTCATAACTTTCACCATTAATTTCCTTCTTCTTCTTCTTCTCCTTCCTCCACAACTCTCCTAACCCTAGGCAAGTGCATCTTGCCACTACATGAGAACCCTCTTTTCTTTGTCCATTTGCTAGTTTAGGATATGGAGATCAACATTAGAACTTGGTGTTTTGTGATTTGAAGTCTCTTTTGCTCTAGATCTAAGTTATTTCTATTTTCGGATTTTGCATGGTTTGATCTCTTTATGTTGGATTTTCATGGGTTTTGGTGTTTCCAAGTGGAAGAGCATTCAATTCTACCCAAGTTGGAACTTTGGAAATCTGGATTTGGAGTTCGGATGGCCAAGTTATGATGCCTTGAAGCTTGGGTTCAGCCATGGTGTTCTTGCTGTTTGGAGAAGACAGTGAGCAGTGTGCAGAGCTATTTAGCTTACGCACCCTGAGCTACGCGTGCTCTTTAGCGCTGCGTACGCAGGCTTGAGTACGCTTCCTGTTGGAAGCGTGTCTCCTTGAGCGTGCGTGACTTTCACGTACACTGCTCCCTTGAGCGTGCGTGACTTTCACGTACACTGCTCCCTTGAGCGTGCGTGACTTTTCACGTACGCAGCTCTCTCAGCGTGCGTGACTTTTCACCTACGCTGCTCTCTGTAGCGTACGTGACTTTTCACCTACGCAGCTCTCTCAGCGTGCGTGACTTTTCACGTACGCTGCTCCCTGTAGCGTGCGTGACTTTTCACCTACGCTGCTCTCTCAGCGTGCGTGACTTTTCACCTACGCAGCTCTCTCAGCGTGCGTGACTTTTCACCTACGCTGCTCCCTGTAGCGTGCGTGACTTTTCACCTACGCTGCTCTCTCAGCGTGCGTGACTTTTCACCTACGCTGCTCCCCTGACCCCCTTGCTTAACCCATTGGCTCTTAGAGTTTTGGTCTTATTTCTTTAAGCTTGGCTCTTCTATAACCCTGTACCTTGATATTTTATTAGATATTTTATGTCCATTTTATATCCTTACGCCTTTTGTCATGAACTTGATTTCTCTTAATATGTTTGGGATGACTATTGTACATGGCACGGTATGACAAGGAACTAGCATAACACGACAGTGACCCGTAGTGGTGCACTCCTGGCATGACCAACCTGACATGATAGTGGCCCGTCGTGGCGCACTTCCGACAAGTACCCTGACATGATTTGTCTTGATAACTTAACTTGACCTGCCTTGACACCGTGGGTGGTTCTTTCTTGCTTGCTTGTTAAATCCACTTGTCCTGTCTTGCATCATGTCTAGGATGGGACTCCTGAGTACCACGGTCAGGAGTACCTACTAAAATGGATTAAGGTTAATAACTAGAGTAACTCAGTAGTCATGAAGAGATGACACAGCTACAGGCAATCCCGTTACCTGGGCGCTCTTGGGATCTGTAGCCTGCCGTCGAGTAGGGCACATTTCCAGCACACCGTCGCGTGTTGCACCCTCTAAGTCACCTAAGGGTACATTTGTCTCCTGGACAATGTACCCACCTGAATTCAACCCCTAATTTTCGACCTGGGTAACCTGGATGGTCTGCAGGGCTTGTGGCTGTGGAACAATCTCACTGCATCTTGTTAGTAATTAGGCCTGTGATAACCCTAGTTAGTTAAAGTAGTAAGCCGTAGGATCTGCTTGGCCGTGATTGATTGAATGAGGTATAACCAGTCTAGTCATGTCTTGATCCCATGCAAGATTGCTCCCTGTCTTGATTTCTTACATTATTATCTTGCCGATAAATGGTGGGAAACCAAGTTCTGTTCAGATGAAGGGTTACAACCCCGGTCCTTGTTTGGTTTACGGGTTGTAACCTGGCTATCGGAATAGTCCCATGGTTATCTCGTCATATATCACCCTGTCATGTTTTCATAAATTCTAGTTTTAAATATTATATCTTCTTGTGTTAATGCTGGCTTTTGTTCTTATTTCGTGGCCCCCTTGTGGCACTTGCTCTTTCTGGGTTTGACCCAGCTGGTTTTGTGTGGCCAGATTTCGGAGCAGCTCCCGAGGATCTACCAAGCTTCCAGCCCGATGGTGGCGACTAGAAGGAACCCGGGCTACGAGTGGGTTTTCTATTTTGTTTCGCTCACTCTATTGTAAAACTATTCTTTTGAGACGTTTAGCCGACGAGCACCTGTTAGCTCGATGCACTTTACTTACTGTCTGCCTACGGGCTGTAAACATGATTAACAAATCCTAGGGTTGATCATGTATGACTTAACTCTTGCTAGTCCTAGCATTTTGTACGACTAGCTTCATGATCAGCTGATATGTAATATTTGGGACGCCTTTTATTGTATATTTGGTGGTCAAACATCTTGTAATTATATTACTTGCTTGAGATTGAGACAATAGGCTTGACCATAAGAGACCGTTGGCTTGTAGTAAACCCTCATATTTCTAGACAACCGTGACCGTATATCGAGGTGGTTTCCATTTCAATATACGTAGCTGGCTGTGTCTGCCCCCGCTCTCCAGTATTCTTGTTCTGGGGCGTGACACCTCAACCCCACTCCTCCTTCCTCCTGAGGCCTACAAAGCTGGTCCCAGGAGATCGCATGCATCCCTCCCCTCCAGATGAAGTCGGCGCAAAGGGCCTCCACTTTTCGAATAGTGGCCATAGGGATCTGGATAGACTGCATCCAGAACATCGTGATGCCAGCAATGACCGAACGCACCAACTCTATCCGACCGCCAAATGATAGCCCCGCCGCTTGCCCGCCTTCTACTCTCCTCTGAGCAAAATCCACCAAGCTGTGACAATCCTGCTCTCTGGCATAGTTGACCGTCAGCGGAACCCCCAGATATTTCACTGGAAGTTCGCCTCTGTCCACTCCCAAGGCGAAGGCTCTCTCCTCCTGCTGTGTACACCGGGAGCTGAAGTAGACTCTGCTTTTCTCCCTGTTTAACTGAAGTCCAGAGAGCCGTCCGAACTCCTCCATAATATCAGAGAGTGCTCTCATTCCACGCATGGAGGGCTGGAGGAGCACCAATAAATCGTCAGCATAGATCAAATGAGAAACCACCGGGCTCATCAGACGGAAAAGGGGAACGATCCTCTTGCTGTGCACTGTCGTATCCATCATGCAAGTAAAGTACTCCATCACCAAAGTAAATAGATACGGGAAAAGAGGGTCCCCCTGTCTCAACCCCCTGTTGCTCCTGAAGTAGCCATGTGGCGTGCCCTGGATGAGGACTGAGAAAGTTGGGGAGCAGATGCACTCCCTCACCCTCTCAACCCACCTCTCGTCGAACCCCATGGCAAGCATCAAGTGACACAGGAAGTCCCTGTTGACCGTATCATAAGCTTTCCGGAGGTCAAGCTTTACACAAGCCTTCATCCCCCCAGGTTTGCTGAACTCCCTCACCATCTCATGAGCTAACAGGCTGTGCTCCGCTATCGACCGTCCCTTGATGAACGCAGCTTGATTCTGGGACACCAATCCCTGCATAATTCCCTCCATTCGTCTGCACATAAGATGAGTGATGATCTTGTAAAGAAAATTACAGCAAGCAATGGATCGGAAGTCTGCAAGAGAAGTCGCTCCCTCCTTCTTAGGAACCAGCGTCAAGAATGTGTGGTTCATCTCCTTCAGAAGCCTGCCCTCCACAAAGAACTCCGCCGCTAGTACCGGGACCTTAAGCACACCCCAGTGTCGCTTAAAGAACCCTGACGAGAAACCATCAGGTCCGGGAGCTTTGTTGGGATTAGCCTTCATCACAATGTCTTCCACTTCCTCCATCCTCACAGGGGCCAGAAGTAGCCTGTTCCCATGGCTGGATACCAGTCTCTTCGTGACAAGGGCTGGGAACGTGCTAGCGTAGTCCGTCTGCTGATATAGGTCAGTGTAAAATCTGACAGCCGCCTCCTGAATCTCCACCGGGTCCCCCACAAGACGTCCCTCAGCATTCAGAAGTCTGGGAATGCTATTCCGGTGCTGCCGAGTACGGATCACATCGTAGAAGAATTTGGTACAGCAGTCTCCATCTTTGAGCCAGGTGCATTTGGCCCTCTGTGCCGCACTGATCTCCTCCTGCAGTCTCATGATGCTGACCTCCTCAATCAGGAGCTTCTCCTTAGCCGCCAGCTCCCCGTTCAGAATGTCAGCTTGGAGGGCCACCTGGGTATCCCGGAGCTCGGCTTCCTTATCTGCCAGGGAAGTCCGCGGAATCGTCTTCACCCACCCCCTGATGGCCCGCTTGAGTTGTTTGAGTTTGTGAACCATGCGGAATTGGGCCGTGCCATCCCGGAAGTGCTGCATCTCTCTAGTAACCACCTCCTCATATCCAGCCGACAGATACCAGCTGTTGTTATACCGAAACGGCCTCGCCCTCAAAGTGGGTCTCACATAGAGGCCAACCCGGATAGGAGAATGGTCGCTAGTACCCGCCGCAAGACCTTCCGCCACCGAGTTCGGGAAGCACCTGAACCACTCACTATTGCCCAAGGCCCGATCTAGCTGACAAGCAATCCGATTTTGAGTAGCCTTGTTGTGCCATGTCCAGATATGTCCAGCTCGCTCCAGCCCCCGCATCCCTGACATAAGCAGACACCTCTGGAAGTCATATAGGATCGAGTCCGGGACAGGTCGACCGCCCACCTTCTCATGACGAAGTAGCATAGCATTGAAGTCCCCCATGATGAGCAGAGGGAGGTGCATGCTGTCCGCCAGAAGACTCAGGTGCACAATGTCCTCCCACAAAGCCTCCCGGAGTCTCCGGCCGTTGTGCCCATATACAGCACCCAGAATGAAACGGAACCCACCTTTGTTCACAAAAGTAACGCCCATGAGTTGTTCTGTTTTATGTATCTGCACCCCCTCCCAGCTACCTTTGTTCCACCTAACCCAGATCCTCGTCATACCGCAAAGATCTAAGTTGTGAATGCGATCCCAGTTTGCCGGGGTCCTACGCGAGAGCAAAACGGCCCCTCTAATCTTCGTCTCCAGTAGGATAGCAATGTCACACAGCTCTCTCCTCATAACTCCTACAATCTCCCTCCATCGTCCAATGGAACACCCCCCTAATGTTCCATGGTAGGACCGACATCTAAATAAAAGATGAGGGGTCCCCCTGGAACTCATCTGGATCGACTCTCGAGGGAAGAGTCTCATCCGCCTGATCAATGACTGCATCCATCATGGAGGAAGGAGCAAGATGTGCCTGAATCCTGCTAAGGGTAAGTGTCCAGTCAGGGTTGGCTTCAGTCTGGTCGTCCGTATCCCTCGCCTGGGGGATGTCCTCTAGCGTGGCCGGAGCGTGTCTCTTCCTGCTACTGTAAACCATAAGCACCGGGGGTGCCTCCGTCACCATCTGACCACTCTCAGCCGCACTCATACCCCTGGTCACCATGGTCCTCTGTGGCTTGAAAGGGACGAGGGCTCCCTGCGTGCTCTCCTGTCTCTGCGGTGACCCTGGCTCCAGCCCCCTCCCAACCTCCATCACTGTATCCTCCTCCATATGCCTATCAGGCGACGACTCTCCAGGTAAGTGACTGGGTGCCTTCTCCAACCCGGTATCCTCTGTCTGAGCCGCCGGTGGACTGGCGGCCTCCTTCCCCTTGTATTTGCAAGCTCCGGTAGAATGCCCAAAACACGCGCAGTGTGTACACATGGGAGGGACCCAGTCATACTCCACTGACTGGGTCAGAACCTCCCCCGACGGAACCTGGTACTCCAGCATACTCGGAAGATCCGAGCCCGCCTTGATCTCCACGAAGACCCTGGCATACATAAGTCTGGTACGAAAAGCAGTGGCCTCGTCTGCCTTGATCGGCTTCCCCACGAGGCTGGCCAGTCTCATGAGAAGCGGAATACTCCAATATTTCACCGGGAATTCTGGAAATCGAATCCAAATGGGGATGGCGTTTAGCACCTCCTTCTCACATTTCAGGTCAGGGGTCCACCCTTTCAGTATAATGAGTCTTCCATCAAATGACCAAGGCCCTCCCTGCAGAATCCTAGTCACGTCCTCCGCGAGACCAAATTTGACATAGTAGAATCCGTTTTTCCTGGAGAAGAACTCCATGCTCCCTTTGGGTCTCCAGACACGCTCCGCATAGCCCCTGATTTGGCCAAAGAACGGTTTGTTCCCTAACACGTACAGCACGAGCGTGTTCTTCCAGAATTCCGAAACCACCGCTATTTCCTCGGCGGAGAAATACGCCCGTAACCCTCCTCCAACCGACATTGGTGTGACAAACTCCATCGACAACGGGCTTTTCGTCACCACCGGCGTGCACACCTCCTTCCACGACCGAGGCCGCTGCTCCTCAATGTGCGCCTTGGCCGGGGGGTTCGCAGCAGCAGGGCCTTTATTGCCAACAGTAACAGCAATGCCCTTAGCCTTCTCTGCCGCGGTCGCCTTAGGCCTCCATCCTGGTACAGTGCGCACCATACCTCCCCCACGCCGACGGGACTCAGTTGTGCCTGCAGATGACCGGATCCCGTAATTCCCTGGCCCCGTCCGCCCCGATATTTGAGTTTGGGTCCCTCGTCTCCCTCCAGCCCGGCGTCTCGTCACCGTCTGCCAGCCCGCCTCTTCTGGGTTGTCCACCCCGGACCCAGACCCGAATTCGAATAGGGTAGCCGAAGCCCGCGATCCCCCCATGCCACCGCCCGGCCTCCCCCCCTCCGAGAAGGACTCGCCGCCGCCACCCGGGCTGAGACCGCCGGGCCCAGCCCCGATTCCGCCACCTCCCTCCCGCCTGGGGGGGGGGGCCTGCTGCCGCCTCCCGACGACCCCCCCCCCCCCCCCCCCCCCCCCCCCCCCCCCCCCCCCCGCCCCCCCCCCGCCTGGGGGGGTCTTGCTGCCACCTCCCGACCCCCCCCCCCCTTCGGGGGGGTCGCACCGCCGCCACCTCCAGACGACCCTCCCCCGCCTGGGAGGGTCCCGTTGCTGCCTCCCGGCCCCCCTTGCGTGGGGGGTCCCTTGCTGGCCGCCGACCAGCCCGCCACCGGCCTGGAGAGGTCGCCCTCCCCCTCCGGACCTCCCAGCCGCCGAGCCTCCCTCCCCGCGAGCGGATCGGGGGGGTCGGGGGGGAGGCGAAGAACCCGTCGCCAAAACCCTAGCCGAGGGGTCTTCGCGCCGCTGCTGCATATTTTTAGCTTCAATATATATATATATATATATATATATATATATATATATATATATATATATATATATATATCAACAACTAAGTCTATTAAATTGAGTCAACTTTTTGAAAAAAACCATTAGGTTGTGCTTGGTTTGCAGCAAAAGAAAATAAAGAAAGAATTTCTTGTGTGGTTATTTGGTGGTTAAGAAAGTTTGAAACGAAAATGGAGATGAAAATTACGGGAAACTGGGAAAGCCTAGGAGAGAGAGAGAGGAGAGAAAATAGAAACCCGGAAATGATAAGAGCATCTCCAACCCATTGTGATTTTGGAAAAAAAAAATGTTGCCACATAGGAATCACCATTTCTTATTTCAAAATTCCTTCTCCAATGCAAATGTGAAATAAATTGTGAAGTTGACATGCAATGACATGTCAAAGACAATGTGAAGTTGGTTGTCTAGATCTAGACAATAGACTTCACAATGCTTTACTTCCACATCATCAATTATGAATTAAAATATTTATAAAAAAAGGAAGAAGTGGAAAAGTTGTCTTTGAAGTTGGAAAAAAAAGTAATTTTATTGTCTTCTCAAACTTTTACATTGGAGAACACTTTTTTATCTCATTGTCTTGTGTGGATATCATCTTGCCACATAAGAAAGATATTGTCTTGTGTCTCTTGTTACATAGGAATCACAATACAAAACAAGACAATAGGGTTGGAGATGCTCTAAAGTATGTTTATGATACTTCTTTTTTCTCAGTTTGGTTTTCCTTCTCATTTTCTCTCCGAACTGAACATAATTTCTCTACTCTTTAGTTTTCTTTTTCTTTCCTCCACTGTCCCACAAAACCAAACCAAACCAAACACAGCTTAGTTGTTGAGATTTACTCTAGCTACAATGAGTGGTGGTTTTGGGATTTAGTTGAGCGTACAGGTATAGTAGGTATGGATTGGATTGTGTTCTGTCCTGCAGTTGTTGTATAGTTTTGATGGGGGGTCGTTATAATTACACCTTGCACTATGAAATACCTGATGTATGCAGTATGTGTTGTGATCTCCTTACCAAACCACACCATAGATGATGGCAACCTTTCTTGAAGGAAAAAAGAAAAAGAAAAAACAAGCCCACTGCTCGTTAAGGTGGCGAGGCTCGCTAACGAGATTTGCACTACATAGTAAGTAGTATAAAAGTAGTATATTGTAGTAAAAAGTCAATTACATAAGTAGTAAGTAGTATATTGTAGATTTCTGAGAATTTCCTCAGCATGTATATTACTTCCTATTGTTCCCAGTATATAGCCTTCTAAATTAGACACTGTTGGGTTTTGCATGCAACCTCTTCTCAGATTGATGCTTGTTGCCTCTATTTACATATACTCTATCCTTCCTGATTAGTGTGATGTGGATTTGGAGGAACCTAAGAACCAATCCGTGTTCGCATGACTAGAAAAATTATTTGCGATTCCTTCTCTGCTTCCAGCCCTCACACTCAACGTAGCCGAGGATCCTCAAGAATTGATAGGAATCACGTTATTCATTTTCGTTGAAGATAGACATTATTCTCAGTTAATTCGTTAATAAGCTGCACTCAAAATGTTTAAATTGTAGGTTTGGGTCTTTTACTGTTTGCAATTTATTTGGATGGGGAAAAAGAGCTAAATTGGAGTTGCTATGCTCAAAATCTTCAATTGTAAATTTGTAGGTTTTACTGTTCTCAAGTTATTTAATTGGGGAACCGAGCAAAATTTTGAGCTGCTACACCCAAAATCTCCAATTGTAAGTCAGAGATTTTTAGTGTCTGCAAGTTTGATTTGGGCGTCGGGCACTTATACGAAGCTGCTTGCTCATTTGCAAGCACATTGAGAACGCAAGTGTCCATTCTGTGATGGACTGGGCCACATCTGAGGACCCGGGTTCTCATTTGCTATGGGATGGGTCACCGATAGAAACCAAAATATTCATGCGGCGAGGGGTGAGTTATTGAGGGGAAGTCCAATGCTCAATTACGAGGTATGACTTAGTTATGATACAAAAATTTAAAGTTTCCAAAGTAAAGTCGGAAGAAATATCTGTTGTCTAGAAATTAAAACGGACTTAGTTGAGTTCTATTAATCTAGAAATAGGCTTATTTAGGGTTATTTTGGATTACGAACACCTAAGGTAGGTCCAGGATAAGTTTTAGACGCACCCAAGGTCATATCGAACCTTTAAAAGAGCTATTTTTTTCTACTTTTAATTTCCGGACAGCACCTACGCGTACTTATACATGTCCTATAGGCTATCGCGGAGTGGAATATAAGCGTAACGTAAATTCAGTAGCGCTTAGTGCGGAGTTTAGACCGTGTCGAGGCTAACTTTTACTTTTCGACAATTACGAAATCTAGAATGGCGTCAGGTGACCAAGATAAGGGTAAGTATCGGAACTCGACAATACTAAGCAATTGTAACCTACTACGATACTAAAGTTGGGTTACTAGAGTCTAGGTGTTTAGGTGCATGATGTAAATTTGGCCCCTTGGACTAGTTAAATTCTAATATCAGCTTAATACAATTTTCTTATTTAGTAAAGTTAATACTTTGAACCATAAATTGAACTTAGTTCTAGTATTTTATGTTCCTAGGTTTTTGGACCAAAATTGAAGCCATAAATTCAGTATCTCCTCATTTTGACCCATTTTCCTAAAAAATTCAGCCTGTGCAATCCTTTTACCAAATAAATCCCGACCTAAATTAGGCCGTAGAATAGAATGAATTTGTATTGTTAGATGTTGCCTACTATAAAACTTCTGAGCTACTCTTGTAAACTGTGTAGTAAATGCATTTAAGGGTGCATGCTTGCTAAATAATGTAAATGCTTGGTAAGAAATCATAAACCTTACCATTATTTTATTTTGAACGTATATATTTAATTGTGTGGGTTTTATTTTTGTTGAGTTGTTTCACCGAAAGGGATTTTATCTGTGGATTTAACGGGGGTTTGTTCCGGGTGATATATATAAATTGTTTTGGATCAAAAAATACAAAGATGATTTTACTGTAATTTTTGAAATTTTCGGAATAGTCAATTTCGATCCGAAATGTGCCTAATGTCGAAAAATCTAATTTTAGGGTTAGTCTTATACTCAAATAGAAATTAGGTTAGAGACAGGCTCACGACAACTTTGTAAATCTTTAGGTGTCGATAGCTTGACTTAGGTCATGTATGACATACACATGTACACGAAGTGAAACTAAAATTTCAAGTTGTTTTGTTTTAAGCAGTTAAAAACCGTTATATATCGGTTATATAACCGATATATAACGGTATCGGTCCGGCACCGATTTTTTTTGGAAAAAAGTCAGTAAAATATCGGTACCGATATTATCGGCCGATATGACCGATATATTAATATATATCGGTTTTGAAAAAAAATAGATATATAACGGTTATGTTTTGTTAAAATCAAAAGTCGGGGGAGAGAAGTACAAGGTCACGAGGTGTTATAGATTCACTCTCCTCACTTGTTCACGATGATGAATATATGGAGGATGAAGAAGATGAAGATAAACAAACTAGAGAAGATGGTGATGGTGAAAACGAAGAAAATGAAGTTGAAGTTGAGGCTAATGAAGATTATTAGATGTTGAAACTTGAAAGTTGGATTGGAATATTTTTTGTTTTCATATTAGTTGAACCGTTTTGAAGTGTTACTTTTTATATTGTAATGTTGGTTTGGGTATGAATCTTTTAGTTTTAATGCTTTAAGAAACTTTTCTTGCATATTTTATAATAGATAACTACTAAGTGTGTTGTTCATATACGAAAATTGTGATAAAAATGCAAACCGATATTTACCGTTATAAATTCGATATATCAGTGATATATCAATAACTCTACTGGAGCGTTATCATGAAAAAATCGTTTTTAACTGCATATGTCTTGTTTCATAGTTTGAATATTTCACTATGGTGAATATTTCCTTTATGTTGTTTTATCGGATCACACGATGCCTCGGACACGGTTCGAGACGCATACCGAATTTCGGAAAAGATAATACTTAGTATAAGTGTAGATAGGTTGCTTGTGGTTGTAGACTGTATCATTGGGAATTGAGAAAACATTTGGGTCAAACTGAACAAAATCTTTACAATATTATTAACAAAAAGGGAAAGCTAATCAGTAGTATCTTCTTTGCAAGGCCTTGCAAAGGGAGTAAGGCTTAGCTCACTATATGTACTGAAAATTTATAAAACTTAATTTGATCAATCGATTAAGTGTGATAAAAGATATAATTTGTCCATGTAATATGCGGGTCGGTCCTAAGTACCGACTCAATATTGTTAACATGATCCCTGAAAAATAGGATCATTGCTAAAAAATAGACAAAGTTTGTGACCCGAAATGTTCTCTAAATTGCATACCATATAGGTATATGTGTTGGTGATTGTTTACTTGTGTTATGATTGTAAATAAAATATTAAGGGTACTTGTAGGTATAGAAATGAAAACATAAACTTAACTCAAACCCTAATTCAATGAATTGGAATAAATTTTCGTTCCATCGATTATGTTCGATTTTCCTTCACATCCATATCACCTTTTATTCCATTGTCCTTGAACTTGGGACATGCTTGTCTTTGATGATCTAGTGTTTGTTCCTTGGCTGAGAAAAGAATGTTCGAAGAATCCATGCCTCTGTACGAAGTAGAAGAATCTGAGGGCTGAGATCAAGGATAGATTAGCATTCACATTTTGTCTAGTTTGCTTTATGCTATGTATAATGTTGTAAATTATATATATCTTTGGAGATAAAATACGTGAGTTGTGTATCCAGTTGTCTATATGTAGATAGATGTTACTATCATAACATTGTCATACTCCATCTTCATCCTAGAATTACAGGCGAGAATCATGGGTAAGGTTGTAATGCTGCATAGCCTGAAATACTTGTGATGTACTCGGCTCACCTTACTTTGGGAGCGAGACATGCCATGCCATGATGAATACTCTTTTTTCGGTGGCAAATGTAGCGGATACGAGTCATCATGTCTTATTCAGATCAACATTTAAAGTTTCAAGATTTGTTTATTCTCTCATTGTCTTCTTCTTATGTTGATGAGATGAGTATAAATGATGGAACTTCTATTTGATGATGATTTGTGAGTTTTCTTAGCATGAAGAAGAGGAGAGCTATGGTTTCAGAAAAATTGGTGAACGGGTCGTCTTATCTCCCTACTTTTGGTCGGTGAAGTTTGTGAGAGGTGTCAATTTAAAGGGTTTTTTCTAAGGGCACCACCATTTTTGCTAGGGGGCAACCCTTATTTGGGGGCAGTCCAAGGAGGTGGAGATTTTGCTAGGGGGCACCCACATTTGGCTAGGGGGCAGTCCAACCCCCCAAACCCTTCATTCCTTTCCATAACCCATTCTACACTCTCTTTCCACCAAATGAAAAAAAGAGAACGCTCCCTCTCCCTCTCCCAAAATCCTACTTTCTTCTCCTCCACCACTCCACTCTCAATTCCTCCACCAAGATTTCTTCAACAACATTCGTAGATTCGAAGAGATGACACGCAAGTCGAAGCAACCGGAATCTAGGTACGTTCTTCCCTAATTTCTTCAAAAATTTTGTACACTCTATTCAAAATCCTAGAATATTTTTAATTCTCTAAAAAGTTTTGATAAATTAGGTTTAGAATCTCTTTATGGTTCATGAAAGGAATTTTCGAACACGATAAACCCACATTTTTTCTTGAAACCCTAACCCTAGAAGACGACAAACGAGCATCTCGTTTTGGCCGTTCGGCTGCAACAGTCGGATTTGAATACAGTAGGACTGCCAGGCCTGTGGCAGTCCTAATGTAAAGCAGGACTGCCATAGTCCTGGCAGTCTTGTTTCACAAGAGGACTGCCAGGACTGTGGCAGTCCTGCTTTACATTCGGACTGCCACAGGCCTGGCAGTCCTAATGTAATGAGATATGGGGGTGGAAATGGAGGGGGGGGGGGGGGGGGGGGGGGGGGAGGGGGGAGGGGGGAGGGTTGGTACTCTATGTTGCTCATATGGAGGGGGGGGGGGGGGTGGGTAACTGCATGATGCTCATATGCGGGAGGGAAACTGTATGTCCTATTTCTGTTTCTATTATTTAATAACTGTACGTTGTCCTGCAGTCCTCCGGCCGCTAACAAAAGAATACGGCCCACCGCGTCAAAGCGGAAGGAACGTGAGGGACGTCCTCTCGAGCGTCCGATTACAATTTTCGAACCGGCGCCCAAAGCTTGGTCTCAGACGCCGCCACCGGCACGTCAAGCTCGGTCGAAGCAACGAGCTCCTACTCCTACGCGTTCTTCCAATGACGACGATGACGACGTGCCAATTGGCCGACTTCTATCACGTCAAGGCGATTCTGCTCCATCTGAGGAGGCCGGTCCTTCTGAGCCGCCTGTCCGTCCGTCCGGTTGCTCAATGTTGGTTTCTTTTGAGAACTACATTGCGTATGAAATATGGAAGAACCCGGTATGTACATGACGTTTGTAAGCTACCAGTTTAGTATACTATATATATATGTATTTCATAATTGTTATGTTTTTCTGCTGTTCGATATACAGAGGACATATCGTATCCTTAGGGCTGTGAGTCACGGGAAGAAAACCGTTGTCCTGGCAGTTTGGAAGCTTAACGGAGGTCGTCCAGAGCAAAATCATACCGAGCGGCTTGCACATTTGGCACAAAACGCCTATCGGACAATGGATAGTGCCCTCATATCCGCCTTTGTAGAGAGATGGTACCCGGTGTCACGACCCGGTCCCAATTTCTTGGATCGAATCGGATCATGCCCAGCCTGTACCGTTGTTGAGACGGCGGCAGTAAGCTGTATCACTCATGCAGGTAATCAACAACACAAATTCTAATTGCCACAACTTTAATAATTCGAATAGTTTAAAACTTTTTACAACAAAATGAAAGATACATCTGAAATACATTGTTTTCCACAAACATCATGAATTATAAAAGAAGAAGAAAATCTAGGCAACCAGCTCATCAGTCTCGAGATCATTGTCCTCTAGTTGGGATCTCGGAAAAAATACCGCGGAACAAAGCATCATCAGTGATACCTAAAAATGTTGGGTCTCCAGTTAGGAGGGAGCAAAGTACAATTCATGCTAATTTAACAATTAAAATAATAATAGAATCATGCACTTTTAAACAATTTAGAAATGAACAGTTTTCTAACAGTAAAACAGTGTGATTTGAATAGGCAATGAATATGACCGGCTTGGGTTGTACAGTGAAAGATATGGCTTATCCCCGTGTGTAAGAGGGGTAAGCTCGCACAGTTACAGTAGTTACAGTAGTTTGGATGTGGTCATACTCATTACACTACTCCCCCAGTCCCCAAACAGTTACAGTAGTTACAGTCAGTGCTCTCAGAGAGAGTTCCGTGTTGCATCGTGGTTTAAACTTGCATTAAAACGATTACTAAATAATTGTAAACTAACACAAAAAGTACTTGCCTCAAAATGGACTGGACTTGAAGGGATTGAAGACTTCGAGATGGGATTTAGACTCGTCCTCGAAATCCTACATTCGAGAAGTTGACTCAGAATCCAGGGTTACCAAGCTAACTATGCTAGTTGAAATCTCTAATTGTGTCCTAATCAATTTTAATCTTCATTTATTAAACACGAACAAAACGCGATTATCGGTGCGTTAAAATTAATAACGAGGGAAAGATCAATTTAACTTGTATTTTGGAAAAACTCGTAGTTTCCAATTTAATTGCTTAAAACTTGTATTTTCGTAATTTATACATATAAAACTAAATTTCTTATTTAATGAGAAAAACATGATCGTTGTTAAATATTAAAACTTGTAAATTTTAATGTGAGAAAACTTTATTAATTTTCTATATCAAAATAATTATCTATTTTTGATTTATGCGTACGCTGAAATAACTCGCAAAACCAGAAAACAATAGAAAAACCTATGCTACAAAATTACAGGTCACAGAGAAAATAGACAGGCTGGGCTTATGCCAATTACAATTTATTTTACATAAATTGAAATAAGAGAAACAGTTGTTAGTTCTAAAATCTTCCTACAATTTAATTATGAATAAATTAAATAATAAAAATAAATTAAATTATTAATGAGTCTCAGATATTGGTCCAATCATCATATAGGCTAATGCCTCAACGTCCAGCGAAGCCGGTTTCGTTTGCACTAGCCAGGGCCCATTGACCAATACGGTCGTCGCCCAAAATCCAAAATATTAATATTTTTCGAAATCCATTTTAAAATCATTTAAAAAAATACAATTAAATTTTATGGAAAATCCGGCAGCATTTTCTCTATTTTTGGTCAATCCAAAAACTGGGAAAGTGTGCCAATATTTTCCTGCAAATCCCAAACCAGGGAATCCCAAAATATATATTTAAAAATAACCACAATCATTCCCAATATTAATTCGGAACGACCCGAAACGAATTCGGGAATCCGAAACCAACCATAAAACATCACAGCACAAAATCGGAAAGATTCGAAAACCAATTTATCTAGAAATCCATTTCCGAAAGTTTCGGAAAAACAAAACAACTAACAGAGGCTTTCCCGAAGGTTTCACGGGAAATCCCGGAAACAACGTTAACCCAAAAATCAAATTTTCCAAAGAAAATTCGTGGACCAACTCATCATTGACACGGGGAGGGACGAACTACTATGATTAACCAGGGATTACCCAAATCGACGGAATCCGAAGGGTTGCCTCGGACTCGGGACGCGCGAATCCACAGAACGAACTCGAAATCCTGCGAACAGCGCTGGACAGGGGCTGTCCAGAACAGCAGAGCACTGCGCGGGGTGCGCCGGGGAGAACAGCGCCCGCGTGCTAGGGCACGGGAGGCTAGGGCGCGGCGGGAACCGGGGAGGCGCGCGGGTCAGCGCCGCTGGGAGCGGCCGGGAGGTCGCGGCGGCCGGGGAAACGGGCGGCCGGAACGGGCGCCGGGGTGCGCGGGCCGCGGGCGGCCGGGTCGGGGTCCGGCGGACGCGGCGTTGGGCGCGGGGCCGCGCTGGGAAACGCGCCGGGGGAGCGGGGCGGCCGGGAAGGGCCGGAGGGCGCCGCGGGATCGGGGTCTGGCGCTGGAGGCACGGGTTCGGCGGGAAGCCGAGGGCGGAGTCACGCGGAGTCGGGGCCGGATGGCCGAGAGGGCTCGGGTGGGTTTTGCTTAGGAGAAGGGAGAAAGAGGAATAGTGAGTTGGTGGTGGTGGGATGGTGTTTAGGAGAATGGGGAAAAGTTTTGTGCTGGTGTTGGTGAGGAAAGGTGTTCTGGAGTGATAAGGAGTGGTGGTGGTGGTATTATTAAGGGGAAGGAGAAAATAACGTGTGGAGTAGAGGAATAAATGGGAGAAAGAATAGGGAGGGGAACGGCCAAGTCCGTTCGCGGAAGAAGAAACGAGGGGTGGTGGTCCTTTATGTGCTGGTGGTGGGACATGGTTAATAAGAAGAGTGTGGAGAAGAGGGATACGTGCTGGGAAGAAGGGGAAAAAGTCTGGTCGTGGAGACCAGGCCAAAAGTCATATATATATATATAAATATATATATATATATATATATATATATATATTTTATATATATATATATATATATATATATATTTTATAAAAGAATAATTATTAAAATTTAAATATATAAACAGAAATTAAAAATGAAGAGATTGGTTTAGGAAATCGGGATCAGGGTTTCGGGAACTGGTCCGGACACGGGTTAGGTCAGCAATCAAAAGCCATTTTATTATTTGAAATTAAATTTTTTTAAAACCCATAAATAATACTACTAATAATAATAATATTATGCTAACAATAATAATTCATAATACAAAACTGGGTTTCACAATCTTCCCTTCTTAGAAAATTTTGTCCTCGAAATTAAAGGCAGGGTTAGGGGTAAACTCAAATCAAACAGGTACGGGTACTACGTCCGTAACTCAGGTCCAACAATAAAAATTTTCAAGGCAGTCGTGGATGAGACGGTTTAGTGACAAGTTTCATTTATGATATCATCCATGCAGAAAAATACAAAAGCGAACCAAAGTACACGAGGTTGATCAGACCATCATGCACCGGTCATGATTAGACAATATATTAGTGGGTGCACCCAATAAAATACTGTCATGATCAAGCTTGATAAAGGAATAGCTTGCAAAACTAGGCTAACTTAGCAGCATCAGTCAATTTTAGAACGAAAAGATAAGAAATAGGAGTTATGTGATGGCTCAAATTTTCTGATCTTCTTCTCACCTCTGACTACGCTTGCTACTGGTTTCTCTGGCACTGAAAGGTTGAGTCCAATCTTCAGCTCTGAATTTTCCAAAATGTGACTCGGATCCGGAATGTAGCGTCTGAGCTGTGATATGTAGAAGACGTTGTGCACACTCTCAAGATTAGCTGGTAGAGCTAACCGGTACGCTACTTTTCCAACTCGTCTTAAAACTTCAAATGGCCTGATGTACCTGGCCTCAATTTTCCAGCTCCGTCAAAACTGATCGTTCCTCTGGTAGGAGAAAACTTCACAAAAACGCTATCTCCTTCTTCAAACTCCACTGGTCGACGACTACTATCAACCCAATGCTTCTGTTTGTCTTGGGCAATTCTGAGCTTACATTCACCTTCTCTACTGCGTCAGTCACCATCTCTGGACCCAGCAATACTCTTTTTCCTACGTCGTCCCATGCAAGTGGTGTACGGCAACGACGTCCATAGAGTGCCTCGAACGGTATCATACCGATGCTAACTTGGTAGCTGTTGTTGTAAGAGAACTATACCAAGTGCAAATGGTCTTCCCAAGACCCTCTGAATTCCAAGACGCAGGATCTCAACATGTCTTCTAGCGTCTGGATTGTTCTCTCTGATTGTCCGTCAGTCTGGGGATGGTAGGCGGTGCTGAACTTCAGTTTTGTTCCCAAGCTGTCATGCAAACTCTTCCAAAAGTGTGAGGTAAATCTAGTATCTCGGTCAGATACAATACTTACCAGAACTCCATGAATCCGGTAGATGTGCCGCATGTATAGTGCCGTCCACTTCTCGGTGGATAAACCAACTTTGAAGGGGATGAAGTGAGCTGACTTAGTCAGTCGGTCCACAATAACCCAAATGGCATCCTTCCCTCCTTGGGATCGAGGCAATCCTTACACAAAGTCCATTGTTATATGCTCCCACTTCCACTCCGGAATGTCCAGCGGCTGTAGAAGTCCTGCGGGTCTCTGTCTGCTAGCCTTCACTTGTTGACAAATCAAGCATCTAGCCACAAATCTGGATACATTCTTCTTCATTTCAAACGATGGTACGCATATCCCGATACATCTTATTAGCTCCAGGATGTATGGAATACTGCGACTGGTGCGCTTCTTGCATCAGCTCCAGCCATCGTCTCTGTCGCATGTTCAGCTCTTTCTGAGTGAAAAATATTTCAAACTTTTGTGGTCTGTATATATTTTCACTCTCTCTCCATATAGATAATGCTTCCATAGCTTCAAAGTAAAGATGACTGCCGCAAACTCCAGATCATGTGTGGGATAGTTCTTCTCATGAGTCCGTAATTGCCTAGATGCATAAGCAATCACTTTTCCATGTTGTTGAAGAACGCAACCCAGTCCTTTACCTGAGGCATCACTGTAGATTGAGAAACCACCAGTTCCTGCGGGTAGCGCAAGGATTGGTGCAGTGGTAAGTCTCTTCTTCAGCTCCTCAAATGATGCCTGGCAATCTTCCGTCCAGATGAACTCTTCATTCTTCCGAGTGAGCTTCGTCATCGGCTCAGCAATTCTGGCAAAATCTTTCACGAACTTCCGGTAGTAGCCAGCCAAGCCCAAGAAACTCCTGATTTTAGCAACTGAGCTTGGGGTAGACCACTTCTCAACAGTGGCTATCTTCTTCGGATCCACCGAAATTCCTTCTCCTGTGACAACATGGCCAAGGAAATTCACCTTGTCTAGAAAGAATTCACATTTGGAAAGCTTACCATACAACTTCTCCTTCCTCAAAGTTTCCAGAATTTTCCTGAGGTGCTCTTCGTGCTCCTCTTCCGTCTTTGAATAGATCAGAATGTCATCGATGAAGACAACGACAATTTGATCTAGATATTCATGGAAAACCTTGTTCATAAGGTTCATGAACACCGCAGGAGCATTCGTCAGTCCAAACGGCATGACCAAGAATTCAAACTGCCCATACTTGGTGTTGAATGCCGTCTTGGAAATATCTTCCTTCCTGACCTTGATCTGATGGTAGTCAGATCTAAGATTAATCTTCGAAAACACCTTGGCTCTGCTTAATTGATCAAATAAGTCATCGATCCGGGGCAGAGGGTACTTGTTCTTGATGGTGATAATGTTCAGCGCCCGGTAGTCGATGCACATCCGTACTGTTCCGTCCTTCTTGGGCACAAACAAGACAGGTGCTCCCCAGGGTGAAGCTCCGTCTCGAATGAATCCCAGAGCCTTCAGTTCATTGATCTGGTCCTTCATCTCCTTGGCCTCCTTCAGGTTGACTCTGTAGCATCCCTTAGAAATAGGGGAGAGCCGGGGACTAGGTCAATAGTGAACTCTATGTCTAGATCTGAGGTAATCCGGGAAGACTATCAGGGAATACATCTACCATAAAGGTGTAACTAAGAAGTTTATTCATGTGGAGAATTACAGCAAAAACTCTCATGATTGATCTAAGGACATCCTGTTACAACTTCTTATAACAATAGATAATGCTATTCAGCAGTCCTAGGTACTATTCTTCATGGTTCTGGCTCTTGCATGAGCAGTCTCCAATTGCTTCATCTTCTATGAACCTCGAGTCTGCATCATGCCTTATTGTAGGAGGCAAGGTCTGCTGGTTAGGAAGAGTCCCTAGGTTGTGGCCTAACAGGTGTTGCTGGGATATGTGCTCTGGTTTGATGGAAAGATAAGGGGCAGTCCTTTACCCGATGTTCAGCAGATCCACATGCCAAACATTTTCCCAATCTCTTGCGACAAATATTGGCTTGGTGACCAAACCTTTTATAGTAGTCACAAACCAATAGCTTCTTACGATATGACTGCCGGATAGGGCTCAAATTTCTCCTAGATTCAGGGGTATCCCTCCTAGGACGAGGTTCCGCTCCAACTTGGTTTAAGATAGCTAAGGCTACCTCATTGACGTTCTTCATGTCTTCTCTCGTGATATTCATCTGTTCCTGCTGGGCTTCATCTTGAGCTTTCTGGAACTCCAGGATTTCTTGAAATAGGGCAACCATTTGGGAGGTGTTTGCTGGTACTGGTGGAGCAACAGGAATGGATACTCCACCAAGGAAATGCAACTCAGTTTGAGAAGAGGTAGGAATCGCCAGTGTAGTAAAAATTTCACTGGATGCATCATGGGGACGGTCAATCAGCTGCGAGGGAATGAACCCTGGACTTGGTTGAGGAGATGGGGTATGATCCGTAGATGACACCTCATCGCCAGCAAGATTGGTCTTTTCCTTGGTTATAATCTGGAAGGTTTAGGGTACAGACACAAGCAAGGTATCCTACCAGTCTATAATCAATCAAAAATATTTATTTATATATAATTCGGACCTATGTTGTGACAAATCAATGTTCTAGTGTTCTAATTGTTTCTAGGTATGTTTTCCTAAGTTGTTGTTCTCGACCTGCATGGGCCACCACTAAAAACATGTCACGACCCGGTCCCAATTTCTTGGATCGAATCGGATCATGTCCAGCCTGCACCATTGTTGAGACGGCGGCAGTAAGCTGTATCACTCATGCAGGTAATCAACAACACAAATTCTAATTGCCACAACTTTAATAATTCGAATAGTTTAAAACTTTTTACAACAAAATGAAAGATACATCTGAAATACATTGTTTTCCACAAACATCATGAATTATAAAAGAAGAAGAAAATCTAGGCAACCAGTTCATCAGTCTCGAGATCATCGTCCTCTAGTTGGGATCTCGGAAAAAATACCGCGGAACAAAGCATCATCAGTGATACCTAAAAATGTTGGTTCTCCAATCAGGAGGGAGCAAAGTACAATTCATTCTAATTTAACAATTAAAATAATAATATAATCATGCACTTTTAAATAATTTAGAAATGAACAGTTTTCTAACAGTAAAACAGTGTGATTTGAATAGGCAATGAATATGACCGGCTTGGGTTGTACAGTGAAAGATATGGCTTATCCCCGTGTGTAAGAGGGGTAAGCTCGCACAGTTACAGTAGTTACAGTAGTTACAGTAGTTTGGATGTGGTCATACTCATTACACTACTCCCCCAGTCCCCAAACAGTTACAGTAGTTACAGTTCCGTGTTGCATCGTGGTTTAAACTTGCATTAAAACGATTACTAAATAATTGTAAACTAACACAAAAAGTACTTGCCTCAAAATGGACTAGACTTGAAGGGATTGAAGACTTCGAGATGGGATTTAGACTCGTCCTCGAAATCCTACATTCGAGAAGTTGACTCAGAATCCAGGGTTACCAAGCTAACTATGCTAGTTGAAATCTCTAATTGTGTCCTAATCAATTTTAATCTTCATTTATTAAACACGAACAAAACGCGATTATCGGTACGTTAAAATTAATAACGAGGGAAAGATCAATTTAACTTGTATTTTGGAAAAACTCGTAGTTTCCAATTTAATTGCTTAAAACTTGTATTTTCGTAATTTATACATATAAAACTAAATTTCTTATTTAATGAGAAAAACATGATCGTTGTTAAATATTAAAACTTGTAAATTTTAATGTGAGAAAACTTTATTAATTTTCTATATCAAAATAATTATCTATTTTTGATTTATGCGTACGCTGAAATAACTCGCAAAACCAGAAAACAATAGAAAAACCTATGCTACAAAATTACAGGTCACAGAGAAAATAGACAGGCTGGGCTTATGCCCATTACAATTTATTTTACATAAATTGAAATAAGAGAAACAGTTGTTAGTTCTAAAATCTTCCTACAATTTAATTATGAATAAATTAAAAAATAAAAATAAATTAAATTATTAATGAGTCTCAGATATTGGTCCAATCATCATATAGGCTAATGCCTCAACGTCCAGCAAAGCCGGTTTCGTTTGCAATAGCCAGGGCCCATTGATCAATACGGTCGTCGCCCAAAATCCAAAATATTAATATTTTCCGAAATCCATTTTAAAATTATTTAAAAAAAATACAATTAAATTTTATGGAAAATTCGGCAGTATTTCCTCTATTTTTGGTCAACCAAAAAACTGGAAAAGTGTGCCAATATTTTCCTACAAATCCCAAACCAGGGAATCCCAAAATATATATTTAAAAATAACCACAATCATTCCCAATATTAATTCGGAACGACCCGAAACGAATTCGGGAATCCGAAACCAACCCTAAAACATCACAGCACAAAATCGGAAAGATCCGAAAACCAATTTATCCAGAAATCCATTTCCGAAAGTTTCGGAAAAACAAAACAACTAATAGAGGCTTTCCCGAAGGTTTCACGGGAAATCCCGGAAACAACGTTAACCCAAAAATCGAATTTTTCAAAGGAAATTCGTGGACCAACTCATCATTGACACGGGGAGGGACGAACTACTATGATTAACCAGGGATTACCCAAATCGACGGAATCCGAAGGTTTGTCTCGGACTCGGGACGCGCGAATCCACAGAACGAACTCGAAATCCCGCGAACAGCGCTGGACAGGGGCTGTCCAGAACAGCAGAGCACTGCTCGGGGTGCGTCGGGGAGAACAACGCCCGCGTGCTAGGGCACGGGAGGCTAGGGCGCGGCCGGGAACCGGGGAGGCGCGCGGGTCAGCGCCGCTGGGAGCGGCCGGGAGGTCGCGGCGGCCGGAGAAACGGGCGGCCGAAAAGGGCCCCGGGGTTCGCGGGCCGCGGGCGGCCGGGTCGGGGTCCGGCGGACGCCGCGGGATTGGGGTCTGGCGCTGGAGGCGCGGGTCGGCGGGAAGCCGAGGGCGGAGTCACGCGGAGTCGGGGCCGGATGGCCGAGAGGGCTCGGGTGGGTTTTGCTTAGGAGAAGGGAGAAAGAGGAATAGTGAGTTGGTGGTGGTGGGATGGTGTTTAGGAGAATGGGGAAAATTTTTGTGCTGGTGTTGGTGAGGAAAGGTGTTCTGGAGTGATAAGGAGTGGTGGTGGTGGTATTATTAAGGGGAAGGAGAAAATAACGTGTGGAGTAGAGGAATAAATGGGAGAAAGAATAGGGAGGGGAACGGCCAAGTCCGTTCGCGGAAGAAGAAACGAGGGGTGGTGGTCCTTTATGTGCTGGTGGTGGGACATGGTTAATAAGAAGAGTGTGGAGAAGAGGGATACGTGCTGGGAAGAAGGGGAAAAAGTCTGGTCGTGGAGACCAGGCCAAAAGTCATATATATATATATATATATATATATATATATATATATATATATATATATATATATATATATATATATATATATATATATATATATATATAAGAATAATTATTAAAATTTAAATATATATAAACAGAAATTAAAAATGAAGAGATTGGTTTAGGAAATCGGGATCATGGTTTCGGGAACTGGTCCGGACACGGGTCAGGTCAGCAATCAAAAGCCATTTTATTATTTGAAATTAAATATTTTTTTAAAACCCATAAATAATACTAATAATAATAATAATAATATTATGCTAACAATAATAATTCATAATACAAAACTGGGTTTCACACCCGGAGACCAACACATTTCATCTTCCAGCAGGGGAGATGACCTTTACACTTGACGACGTCTACCAGATACTGAAGCTGCCTGTGACCGGGCGCGTCATGACCAAAGAACATTACACCAATGAGAAATCCGTGAAATGGTACGAGAAGATCGTCAAGTTTGTCTTAAGTCAGCTTGGACTTCAGGCTACCAGTTTTACAACTCTGCCAGGCTTCAAGAAGTCATATGGAATTCCTATGTCATTTCTGGTGGACCACTTCATGAATATGGAGGTGGATGACGATGACGATGATATGGCCCGTGCGTACATGTTGTTCATCCTAGGAACGGTCGGCATTTCGGACAAGTCCGGAACGTCGATACATGCTAGGTAAATGCTCAATTTATCTGAAGTGGATGACTTTATTGATATATCCTGGGGAAGCGGTATCCTAGCCAATCTTTACCGCGAGCTCGGCATCGCATCCCGTGTCGGGACTAAGACAATGGCCGGCTGTCAGACTCTGCTACATGTATGAAAACTTCTAACAATTTAATCTTGTATACTTCATTTTGTTGTTTATTTTTTTGACTATTCATTTAAAAATTGAATAGGCATGGATATACGAGCACTTTTCGATGCTCAGACGGGGTGACCTGAACCAAAAGTATGTTGAAAACCTTCCTAGAGTGTCTCGATGGAGGCCATCCCAGCTGGAAACCAAAAATTGGCAAATACTGGCTTCCATTCGTGAAGTACTAGACAATTTGGTGCCAGAAGAGGTACTAAATTTTGACTTACTTTTTCATGTTAATTTTGTTTTGTTGTTAATTGTTTTCCTACAGATTTTTTGGAATCCATACCGGGATTTTCGTGAGCAGAATCGTGAGGTCCAACCAGTTTTTTTATTTCATGGCATGATCACATGCTATGATATCATGGAGCCGTACATGCCCGATAGAGTACTTCGTCAGTTTGGCTTTGTGCAAACTGTGCCGAAGCGTACACTACGAATGTTGGAGCCTCCACGCGGAACCCAACCTTTAAATTACAAACCGGCGAATTTCGACTGGGTGACCGACTTTTACTCCGAGTGGCAACGACATGTACTTCGGGAATATGAAAGACGACCGGTCACCCTGATGGCCTACTGCAGCGAGGACTGCATGCCGTACTTTCTGGAGGTCGGACATCCTAAGTTGTCGAACCCTACAAACCCGGGTCCCGTGGCCGTCGGAGCAATTGGAGCTCTTCCTTCCAAAAACGTCTTGTATGCTGGGTTGGTGAGGATGGTGAGTTCCATATTTGTAATTAGACTGAGATTTCCATGTTTGTAGACTTAATTCACTTATACTTTCATTTACAGTATCAAAAGGTGAAGGAATTGGCCCAGACACTCCGGAGAGGTTGCCAAAGTGACACTAGTGTCGCAGTCGCCAACGAGCTTGATCGCATCGACGACGTGGTCGAGTTCCCCTTCATGAATAATAGGGAGTCTCGTTCAAAGGCCCGACATGATATGTAGTTGGATGTGGAATGATCATTAGTTGGATATAATCTGGATGTTTTTGTAAAGATGTTTTTGTTGTTTGAAACTTGAAGGATATATTTGTTGTTTGGAAACTTAAGTTGTTGGGCAGACTTTTGAAGGATATGTAGTTGACACTTATGTTATTTTTTTGAAGTTGGATATTTTGTCTGATATGTAGTTGTTATTTATGTACTTGTTGGATATGTAGTTGTCTGATATGTACTTGTTATTTACGTTTGGAAACTTAAGTTGTTGGCCAATTCCTGATATTCTTGATTTAGTATCAGGACTGCCACCCCCCTGGCAGTCCTACACAAAAGGAGGACTGCCAGGGTGCTGGCAGTCCTAATTGAAACCCTCTGTGATGAGAGTTTCAAAATGAAACTCTCTGTCACAGAGAGTTTCAAAACGGACTGTCAGTACCCTGGCAGTCCTACTTAAGTGTAGGACTGCCAGGGGGTGGCAGTCATATTTATAACTCTCTGTGATGAGAGTTTGAAACTGAAACTCTCTGTCACAGAGAGTTTCAATTAGGACTGCCACCCCCTGACAATCCTACACAAAAGGAGGACTGTCAGGGTGCTAGCAGTCCTAATTGAAACTTGCTGGTAACAGCAAGTTTCAATTAGGACTGCCAGCACCCTGGCAGCCCTACATAAGTGTAGGACTGCCAGGGGGGTGGCAGTCCTATTTATAAAGGAAAAATTTATGAAATGCCCAAAAAACGAAAAAGTGCTAAAACAGAGGTCCAAACATCATTTTTTCGCGATTCTAAAATTTCGGAAGGCCGATTAAGGAAAAGCTGTTAATCTTCGGCTCCTCGAAGATACGCTCATTTTGCGACAAACCGGGCCTCGTTTCGACCTCCCAGTTAAAAGTTATGGCCCTCCAAAGTTTCAACTGACCATAAAATGCAGGAGAATAACCATTCTTCGTGTTAGAACACGAAGAATGTTAATTTCGCATGAGGGTGGTCATTCTCCGTGTTAGTAACACAGAGAATGGCATTCTCCGTCTTAATTTACACGGAGAATGGCCATTCTCTGTGTTAGTAACACGAAGAATGGCATTCTCCGTCTTAATTTACACGGAGAATGCCCATTCTCCGTGCTAAATTACACGGAGAATGGCCATTCTCCGTCTTAATTTACACGGAGAATGGCCATTCTCCGTGTAATTTAGCACGAAGAATGGTCATTCCAGTGTTAAAACGCAGGAGAATGGCCATTCTCCGTGTTAATTTACACGGAGAATGACATTCTTCGTGTTAATTTACACGGAGAATGGCCATTCCCAGTGTTAAAACGCAGGAGAATGGCCATTCTCCGTGTTAGAAACACGGAGAATGCCATTTCCCGTGTTAAATAACACGGAGAATGCCATTCCCAGTGTTAAAACGTAGGAGAATGACCATTCTCCGTGTTAATTTACACGGAGAATGGTCATTCCCAGTCCTAATTGAAACTAGAAGTAACAGCAAGTTTCAATTAGGACTGCCAGCATCCTGGCAGTCCTCTTTTTGTGTAGGACTGTCAGGGAGGTGGCAGTCCTACTTGCTGTAACAGTAAGTTTCAGTTAGGACTGCCAGCACCCTGGCAGTCCTAATTCCTAATTTAATGTAGGACTGCCAGGGGGGTGGCAGTCCTGATACTGGATTGGATACTTTAACAAATTGGTATATTTTGTCACACATACTTGCACACAGGTAAACACATATAACACAGATATCACACAGGTAAACACAGATAGCACACATGTAAACACATATAACACAGAAATTTATGCGAAATTTACTGTATACAAAATTTACACAGAAATTTTCACTGTATACAAAAGTCGTACTCCATATAGGTAAGTCCAATACGCAAAATTTATTGTATACAAAATTTACTCCATATAGATTAGTGGACTTCATATTTCACTGTATACAAAAGTGGTCCTCCATATACAAAATGTCAAACTGTAAATATATCTGTCATATCCTATATTTTTCCAAAATATGTATACGACCGTATTCGGTATTTTGGTAATTTTAAAATCTCGTATTATTTAAAATTTATTATTATTGGATCTTGATTTGGCCTTCGTTGTTAGGACTTGACATTTTCCTAGTTGGTATTATTATTATTATTATTATTATTGTAGTTAGTATGGTTAGCTTTATGGTTAGGATTAGTCCTATTCCCATGGTTATTATTATTATTATTGTTGTTGTTGTTAAATTACCTAGCTACCCCTCCTCCCCAAAATATCTAAACCTAACCCCTCCCCCTCTCTTCACTCTCTCTCTCCCGATCCCTCTCTCTCCTCCCCCTCACTAGACCAGCACCACTCTCCCGCTCAACTCTCTCTCTTCCTCACTTCCCCTCTCTCTCCCGCTCTTTCCTGGCCTGGCCCCACTGCGGCGACCACCCCCGGCCACGGTCTCCTCCACCTTCGCCACTACCACTCCCAGCTGCGGCCGCCCCCATCTCCATCGGCACCACCACCCTCATCATCGTCGGCGTCTTCATCTCCTCCGCCACCATCCTCGTCGCCCCCGGCCGCCCTCAGCACCGCGCCGCCGTCTCCACCACTTCCCGCAGCCACCACCACCACCACCACCATCACTGCTTCCCTCACCCCCATGGCAGCCACCGCCGCCACTTCCATCCGTCGCCGTCGACTCCCCCCTCTCCCCTCTTCTCGGAGCTGGCCGCCAACGACCTCCGTCGCCTCCTCCTTCCTCGGCTTCCCCCGTCGAGCGCAGCACTGCTACTGCTGCTGCCGTTCGACTCCTCCATCGGGAGCCGCTGCGACCTGGCCTGACTCCCGACGAGCTCCCCCTCACCCTGTCTTCTCCGCCGGCAGCGACCAGCCCCGCCTGGCCGAGCATCCTCGGTGAGCTCCCCCGTTCCCTCTCTCCTCCTCGGGCTGTGAGCTCCTCGGAGAACAAGCCCCTCGATCGGCGTGCCTCGGGCAGCGTGCTGCCTCGAGCAGTGCGCTGCCTCGTGCATCGTGTCACCTCGGGCAGCGCACCCTCGGTTGGTGCGCTTTCTTGTTTCCCGTGTTTTTGGGACGCGTGCACCTCGGTGTACGTGTCAGTCTTATTTTGTGCACCTCAGTCTACGTGCTGCCTTGGACAGCGGGACGCCTCGATTCCCGTGCTGCCTCGGGCACCATGCCCCATTGGTTTGCGTGTTGCCTTGTTTCTTGTGTCTCGGCCTTTGTGCCCATCTCGATTTTCGTGCCGCTGATGATTCGTGCGCCATCCCGATATTCGTGATTCCTCGATCTACGTGCGCGTCTCGATTTACGTGCACTTTATCTCCTGTTCATTACGATCCTCGAGTCATCTCGATTCTCGTGCGCGTCTCGATATGCGTACACGTCTCGGTTTGCGTATCTATATCGATCCGCGTGCCTCGGTTTTCATGCCAGATCCCTGTACTACTTGCGGGATCCGCACGTTATAGCCTCGTGCCATTCTTCGTGATTTAGTCATTATTTTATTATTTAATTCTAATGATTGTTTATTGTGTGTTCTGAGGATCTCGATTGACGTGCTAGCCCGGATTCCGATCGCCGAAGACTTGCTTACCTAGCCGAGCCCTCTAGGCAAGTATCCCTTGCTCATCGACGGCTCTTGCCCTCTCTCCTGGATTTTATTTCATTTAATTAATTTGTACTTGTAAATTTTATAACCATGATTAGTGTAGCCTAGTAGTAGAATTGCCATGATGATAACTTAGGATAGCTTGGTCCGATACCGGGATAGACCGTATCGGACAACTCGGATGGGTCATCCACACCTCCGAGGACACGGGCACGACTCACATGTATGGATTGTCCATGTATGCCCCGTGTCTGACTCGCGGTCGGGTAACGGCTTGGCGTACTATTCTTGTGGCTGTGATTGTGCTTGGGTTAGAACCATGGACATGTGCTGTGATGCGTCCTGCGAGACGATTTTTTGTTATATGTGTTGGCTTGGCACCCAGTACGCATTGTAGTGCTGCTGGAGGCCGGGACTTAGTAGTCTCGGGTTCGATTGGTTTCCAGTACGCATCGTAGTGCTGCTGGAGGCCGAGACTTAGTGTTCTCGGCTATCGATTTGTTCCCAGTACGCATCATAGTGCTGCTGGTAGCTGAGACTTAGTGTTCTCAGCCTGCGATTCTGCGGCGGGTTGCGCCGAGTGGTTTTAGCCCCAATTCGTAGGGTGCTTCCATCCAGATTACAAAGGAGGTTTTGCCGAATTTTTCCAGAATTCCCGGTCGGGAATTTGGTTCGAAGGATTGGGCAGAACCTTTCCTTTGGTTTGCTGGACTGGTTTCATGCATGTTCATCTTGGCATAGTTTACCTGATCCCATTGCCTGCTAGGTAGACTCCCGACTAGATTAGTCGCCTAGCGTCTTGACATGTCTTCCGTCGGATAGCGTAAGGAGAGCGGTTCTATTCGGGAGACGGTCCGCAACCCTGGTCCTTGTTTGGTTTAAGGGTTGTGGATCTGCTCCAGAGTGGTTCATGCAATCCTTGCCATTTTTTGGCAGCATTAATTAATAAACACTTGTACCCTGACCATTCATCCTAGGAGTTGTCCTAGTCTAGCCAGATAGAACTGACAGTTGTCCTATGTATTGGAAATTGTGACTTTTGGATATGTCTGAGGATTGAGTATTATTGAGAGTACGATCTCGGGATATTGACTTGGTAGATCTATGTGGATTCTTGGACCTTGGTGAATTCTAGTGTTTCGCGGAACGAGAAGAACATTGAGGGTATTATTATATAATTTTTACTCGACTTCCCAAATGCCCAAAACCTGGTACCTTTGTGTATTCCGGTAGTTGGGAAACCTGGTTTGATTGCCATGTCTTGGTAGTTGAGGGGCTCGTTTTCTAGTGGCTTGTGATCATTGACTTGGAGGATTCTTGTGAGCCAGAGGGCCTAGCATTGCTTATAGTGATTAGCTTGGTATCTGGTTATTGACCTTTCTGACATGATATTGACTCCATCATGGAGGGGAGACTCTTGCTAGATTGATCTGGTGGATGGACCGACTTGACGATTGGAGCTGTAGGCTCCCATATATGTTTGAGATGATATTGTGGCAGAGATTCTGATCTTGTACTTGACCTGATATCCATGCCACGATGTGGGAAGATGACTTCTTGTGACTGACAGATTTGTCCTTGTCCCAGACCTGACTACTTGTATCCGTGCTATAAGTCCAGTTACCCTTTGAGGTACTGGCCCTGACCTTGCACTGCGGTGCCCCTTGTCTATTGGCACTTTGAGGTGCTACTTCCATAATTATATGGCATTGCGATGCCATCTTGATATTCTAGCTATATTACATGATTACCTGCACGGGTACCTTGGTAGTTGGCCTTTAGTCTTAGCGTGGTCATGATTGCTTGCTTGCTTGTTGCATAACACTAAGGATGTATCACAACTGGACTATAGGTGCCGAGGTTGATTCTTACTTAGCGTTTTCGTACTGAGGTACGACATTTAGGAGGATGATCATGTGACCACGGCATGTGATTCCGAATAAATGTATGGATAATCTAGGCAACTTAAACTGGTAGAAGCATTAGGGGGGAACGGAATCCCGAGATCGTGCATTACCAGCCTTATCCCAGACATTAGTCATGACCTGCAGGCTGGCCGCCACGGATATTGTTACCATTCGTACTAGTGGATGGCAATATCCGGTTACTTTATGTACTATACATATACATGGCATGCTCGGCACGGTGGCCTTACGAGGGACCTGTGGTGACATGCAGAGCCCGGTGGTCTTGCGAGGGACCGGCGTTCATTTAGTCTTGATATACTTGGCCCCGCTAGCACTGCTGGGACGGCACGATCTGAGGATTCCCATACTTGCATTGTTGGGGTAACCCAACCTCCACATAGAGAGCCGTAGGCATTTTGAGTGGCCGCTTATTCTCCTAAATTGTATGGCTTGTTGCTTGCTAAGCTGGCTGGCACGTAACGCTGTCCCGGTGCGGTAATTCATTCCCTTGTTCTTGTTTGATGTAGGGGTGAGTTACTGTTCCGATGACAGACTACGAGTTCCAGTTGGCGATGCAAGCATTAGTGGATGTTAGGATGACTGTGATGATTGTTGGTTACTTACGTATTAGTAGTTGGATTGCTGCCTTATATTTTGTAATCGTACGTTGGTACCGCACGATCCTTTACCCTCATTACTGCTGTTCATACGTGTTATTCCTGTTATATATCATATCATGCCGGGTTTCTTCGCCCATCCTTGAGCCTTCCTTTCTGGTACTTGCTACGGTTGGCCTGACCAACCCTGGATTGTTCCTAGATTGCCTGTGTCCGACCTTGTGGATCTTCCAGACTCGACTTGGAGGATGTGCTTCAGTTTTCGACCATGCTAGGAACTGTGGGAAGGTATACTCATCTACATTATTATCCTGTACTGTAGATTTTCTAATTATCATGAGTATTTCCTGCTTTCCATATGATTCTCTCTTGTTCAGTATTTTATTGTGATTTGCCTGTGGACATGAGATCGGATATAGGCCATAGATTGATTGCATGCTAGGATACCCAGTTCTCGAAGGAGTTGTTTAAATTTCGAGGACGAAATTCTTTTAAGGAGGGTAGATTTGTCACCCCCAGTTCTCGAATTAGGGGTATTTTTGTCATTTTCCAAGTTTTATAATTTTTGGGAATTTTATTTGATTTTATAGGATTTTTAGGGATTTGGTTGTTTGAGTTTGAATTTTATCCAATTTGGACTTAAGTTGGAGACCCGGGTAGTCTGGACACTAATGGGACCCACATACTAGCTGGGCTTGGCCCACATGCCATCATAACTAGGCTAGAAACCATAAACCATACTCCCATGGCTTAACTAGTCATTTAGAGGCTTAATTAGTCATTTTGAAGTTAAACCAAACCAAACCAAACCAAACCGAACCAAACCAAATCCAAACCAAACCAAACCAAGTCTAATGGGTGTGGAGGCCTAATGGGTCTCCACCCAAACCCATTTGGGACCCCCATGGCCGGCCACATATAGGCCATTCCCCCATCCCTTTTACTTCACTCCTAAGTCATCTCTCTCTCTCTCCACTACAACAAAAAACCCTTTTAATGACGCTCGACAGGGAGTTTTAATGACGGCTGATACATAAGCGTTATCAAGTTGAAAAATACCTTTTTTCTATGACGGTTTGGACTAATTTTGGACTTTTTATAACGTTTATAAAACAAAACGTCATTAATACTTTAGAGCGGTGGCAAACTTGTAATTTTTTTACTGTATAAAAGCTAAGTGGGAGAGAGAAAATTCATTTCTCATCCATTTTCTAAGGAGCAGCATCTCTCCAAACCTCTTCTCCCCCAATTTCCTCAAGAGTTAGGTTAGGGTTTCTGATCGATGGATCTTAGCCGAGGTGCGATCTCGACCATATCGGAGGGGTCGTCGGAGGACCTGAAGCCGGTGATGGAGGTCCGGCTGGTGAACACCGTGCGCACATGCTGGAGATCGGCGGCGGGTGCGACGTCTTCGGCTCCGTGGCCGCCTACGCCCGCCGCCGCCAGCTCGGCGTCTGCCTCGGGAGCGGAAGAGGTCGAAGTTGGAGGCGTAGGAGACGGTGGGGATGGAGAGGGGGGCGGCGGGGGCGGAGGGGGGGAGGAGGGGGCGGGGGTGGTGGAAGAAGGAGGGGATGGTAGTGATGCCGGCGTCGACGAGGCCCTTGACGCTGGCTCTGGTGTCATCGAACTGCTGGAGAGCGGCGAGCCGGTCGAACATGGTTAGGTCTTCTTTCTGGTGGTTGAGTAATGGAGTATAGTAGTTGTTTTAAACATAATTTGGACTCTGCTACAAACTTTTGATTAATGTGGCTCACTTTGGTCTCTGCAAGATTGTTTTTGTTCACTTGTATTTTCCAAGCAATCCTTATTGATTTTATTTTTGCGTCTGAGGGTTTGGTCAATGCATTTAAAACTCACTGGAAACATGGGTGTAGAATTGTTTTCCCTTACTTTAGATAATATGTTTAATCTATTGGGTCTCAAAACCACTACATACTGATAGAAATGTGTTATTCAACACAAATTTTTGTTGTATTTTCTATACCCTAACTTCTCAATCAACGGGAATTTGAAAACACACTAATGCACCCCTTCTCTCAATTGTTGAGGAGTCATGCATGAGAGTTGATTTAAGTTTTCAGGTCTGAGTTCATGTTGGCTGTGTTAAACTGGATAAGTCGCTGCTCCTTGATGTGCTTTATTTGGTTCAATAAGCTGCTTATTATAGGAAGTTTTATTAGACTTCTGAATATATGGAAATTTAGCAAATGAATGCCTTGTTGAAAGAATGCTAATTTTTAACACTGGTGCTTACAGAATTGGTATCAGATTGTCGCAAGTGCTGCTCAGATGATTCTGATGATTCAAAGAGCAAGGTATGCGGTCATACACATGCATCCATTATCATGTCATGTTGCTTTAATAAACTCTGTACTAATGCTTTTCCAATTTGTTCAACTGTTTGATACGGAGGCCTCCAATTCTGCCTTTCAAGTTCCACGAAGGTCAATGATGTTGGCTTGTTGAACCTTATTTCTATAAATATACATTTGCAGTTTTACTATTATATTTATTTCTAGAAATATACATTTGCAGTTTTACTATTATATTTGATGTTTAATAAAACGTGACAATCAAGTTGACAATCTGTCGTTGGCATGAAGTAATCTCAATCAAATGTTGATTAGGTTTAGATACTTCTTGAGAATGGAAATAGAGAAAAGGAACAAAATTTGATGTTGGGAGCAGTCATATTGTAAAACATACCCGAAGAGTAGTAGCATAGAGGACTAGCAAAAATAGAAAGCAAGAAAGAGAACATGTAGTTTCCGTTTTTAACTGATTTTGGGCACGATTTAAACCACAACCAAGAGATGGTTTGAAATGACTGGTTTTCCAAGAGTATGTCAACTTGGATGGTTTACTTAAGAATGGTGAGGCATCCCCAACTGGACCACTTAACTAAGACACATATGGTTATTATCTAATGGCTAGATTCTGTATAATACTAGTCCTGTGATACTTTAGTTTCTATGTTTCTTATATTACAAACAGTTCTTGCTCTAGGTTCAATTTCTGTGCCTCATTTCTTTGTGAATATGATTCAGGATTTGGTTAATATTGGAACACAGGATTTGGTTGAAGGGAGAGTAAGTATAAGAATTTTGACATTTATTCTTTTTGTAGTGCAGTCTTGCTATGGCATTCTTGAATTATTCCAGGTGTCTGCTCTGTTTGCAATTATTCTCGGGTTTGTTTTGATATACTTTTCTATGTGAAATACACATTTCTATCTATTTATAAAATAAATTGTTTTGTTATGATTGGTTTAGCTTCAAACTAGTTCATTTTGTGCACCTTTATGCTTCAAAACAACATTCTCTTGGTATAGTGATCTAAGACAATATCTGATTGCGTAGAGGCTCTAATTGGGGCATATTATGTTGGTGGCGGATTAACTGCTGCTCTTGCTGTATTGAAATGGTTAGGCATTGATACTGAACTTGAGTCTGAAATGGTTGGGAAAGCAATGACCACCTCTATGTCATTTTGGAGTTGTGTTCCCAGATCTGATGACATGGAAATTCTGGAAAAGAAATTACGCTATGAGTTTGCTATTAAACGCCTTTTATTGGAGGCAATAACTCATGCTTCTGAAATTGGAACTAGCTACTGCTACCAAGTAAGCAAGTTTGGAAGTTTTTTCCTAGTTGATACTAGATACTGATATATTTATCATTTTTTGTTTGACACTCAAAATTACTTTTCATATTTATAATCATGCATTTGACTTCTTTTTCTTTATTTTTTCAAAACCAGAGGCTTGAATTTCTTGGTGATGCAGTACTAGACCTACTTATCACTTGGCTACTTCTTGGCTACTTCTTTAACACAAAGTGTATGATGGAGGGAGACATTTTTCAGGATTTTGCTACGTGATGCCGACAGTTTTGATGTGCTCAAAGTTGAAGCCAATGTACTAATAGTTTTGAGGGTCTACTTACTAGTAGTAGTTGTAAATATATGTATTTGGATGTCTTATTTTGAAAAAATGTAATGAAGATGGTGATATATGTTATGTATATATTTGTAAATGGATTAAATGGTACTCTATAACATTTAGATGTTTCTTGTGGATATGGTTCAAAATGAATGTTTTGAAATTGAATTGAGCAACATTGAGCATTGATCTATAATTTTTTGGAAAGTAATATATAAATGTGCAGAATTGAGCGTTATAAATGTGCTGAATTGAGTCTATACAGATTATCTATTCATAACGCTTTCAAGCTATGCTGAGAATAAGTGTAGCAGAAACTCATCATATTCATGACGGTTATTTTATGACGCTTTTAAAAAACATTTATAACACCCGTTTTCATGACGGTTGCTGTGAAAAAAAAAGCGTCATGGTACGTCATTAATGACGCTTTTTAGCCGTCATTAAAAGGGTTTTTTGTTGTAGTGCTCTCTCTCTTCATTTCATTCTTTTTCAAGTCCCCTCTTCTTCAAGAGATCTACATTAGGTATGTTCATTAAACCCTCATAAATTCCTCATTTACATTTATTCCTTCACAATAAAGGTAGAGGAGACCATTCTCTACAAGTTGACCATAGCTTTTATAGGTTTCCCTAAAACCTAGTTTAAGGATTTTATTAGAGATTTTTCCCTTTTAAGATATATATATATATATATATATATATATATATATATATATATATATATATATATATATATATATATATATATATATATATATATATTTGTGTGTGTAGAGGAGAGTGGTGGTGGTGCTGGTGTCATGAGAGTGTGTGTTTGAGTGTGTGAGTGTGTGTGTGTGTAGAGGAGATGTGGTGGTGGTGTCATGAGAGTGTGTGTTTGAGTGAGTGTGTGTGTTAGAGGATGGGATTAGTGAAGGGAGTAATGTATTGATAGTGGGTTTTACATATATATAGAGTATATATATATGTGTATGTATATATATATATATATATATATATATATATATATATAGATAGAAAAAAAATATATAGTAGATAGATAGATAGTTAGATATATATATATAGATATATAGAGAGAGGGGAAGAAGTAGAAGAAGTAGGAGAAGAAGAAGAGAAATAAGAAGAGCAGCAGCAGCAGTAGACTGCAGTAGCAGCAGCAGCTACTGCAGTAGCAGCAGCAGCTTTAGCAATAGCAGCAGCAGCAGCTAGCAAGAGCAGCAGTAGTAGTAGCATAGGCAGGAGTAGGAGAAGGGGAAGGGAAGGAAAAAAAAGGAAGGGAAGGAAAAGAAGGAGAAGGAGAAGGAGAAGGAGAAGGGAAAGAAGAGTAGTAGTGTAGGATTGGAAATTTATCCAAATCCTAGAGAAAGAGGTATCTAGGATACCAATTTGGTATCGGAATACTAGAGTTACTAGGATACGGGGTAGAGAATGTAGGAAATCAAATCGGAGTGAGTCCGAATTTAGTAAAAGGGGGATTTCGAGTTCCGAGTGTCGGAACGCGTCCAAAATTGGATGAGACTTAGATAATGTGAATTAGATTTTGTGGGTAGGCTCCCGGGTTGAAATCGGGGTTTCGTGTGGGATTAAGAGGATGGTATCGCACGATATCATTGAATATCTCGCGATACTCAAGATAATCGATAAATCGACAACATATGCCGTAAGATGGACTGGATGTCCACTCTACCTAGGAAGCTTGGTAGGTAATGATAGTGTAGGCTAGTATCCTACTACCCTAGGAAGCACGGGTCAAAATACCAAGCGTAGGTAGGCTAACTTGGTATTGGGCTAGGTTAGGAATTTACCTTTGTAAAGGGTAAATTTAAGGTATTGGCCTACGGCCAAGATATGGGTTTCGGAGTTCAAGATGGACTTGGATATGGGTTGTAAGGGTTGTAAATGGTTAGAAATAGTCGCCTTGACCTAGTCTTGACCTTGGTTGACCACGGTTGACTTTTTAGACCAAAAGTCAACCATGGGTCAACACTTTATCCAATTTAGTCCCAAATTCCATTAGAGTTGAACAGTTGACCAAAAGTCGACAGTTAGTCACCATTGACCTAGGGTTGACCTAGGGTTGACCTAGGGTTAATCTAGAGTTGACCAGAGTTGACCCGTTGACCAAAGTCAACTGTAAGTCAATCTTTGACCTAGTTTGATTAGGTTGACTTCCAATGTTTTCCTATGACCTGGTTTGACCTAACTAGACTTGTCTTGACCTAGAATGACTTAATAGGATTTAAATTGATTTGACTTTACTTCCTAAACATAGTATTGATACGTCTTGTTATCTATAGGTCCTCGAGGCGCTGCATTGGATACAGTTGACATATTATATCATATCACAGGCGAGTGCATTCTCTGATAACTTTTCCTAGTTTATGATAACTGTTATGATTCATGTACTTAGTGTAGATATACTTATTCCTAACACATGGTTCTCACTGATTGGCATTCTTGGATCTTGACAAGAGATGTTACTCCTTGTTAGCTTGGGATGTATTGTGCAAGCTCCTTTGTAGCTCTTGTGCAATATATGGTCACCGATTCTAGAGAAGATTTGCTCCCTTCTCATAGAATCTCGTGCAGTGACGTGTCCTGTTTGGATCCATTCTACCAGTTGGGGGCGGGGGAGTAGTAGCGTATGCTTGTGATCAAATCCATCCCGTATTTTCGAACAGTGTTAGTCATATACCGTACTTATGACTAGCCAGGCCAGTTACTTACAGGTGCCCAAGCCGATCACAAGTTGAAACTACTACTCACACACATTGGATAGATAGCTTACCCTGATTTGTGTACATACCATGATCAATTCTACTTTTCTGTTCTAGCTCTAGCTCTACAGCTTACCATACCATAATACATATATGTACACTCCATGATTTTATTGTATATGCTCTATTTACAGTCTTATGGCTTTTATCCTATCTTGAGATTGTTATGGGATTTATGTACTCGTTCCATCCTGACCGGATATGTTGACAATGTTTACAGATGCAGAGGAGGACTATTACTGCACTTACTACGACCCACCGGACGTAGTAGGTTTAGAGACAGATACCCTAGATCAGCAGGGTGCAGTACTGCAGGGCGAGATACCACCTATCCTGTAGATAGAGTAGGTTTTTGTACTGGACCTTGTCTCTAGTTACTCTTGGGACTGTTATTATTTTTGGCTAGTATTAGAGACTTTGGACTTGGACTTGTATATTCTTTGTGTTTGGACTTGACATGTTATATTTTATTGTCGTATTGTCTTTATCATTCAGTATTCATTTTATTATCTTAGAGTTGTGATTGAGTACTTATATATTATCATTGCTTGTCCTCCGTTCGAAGATGACCATATTCTCGATATGTTTTGATATTATATAAACTGTTGTTAGAGTAGTAAACCTACAGCGTTCCACGCCATTTTTACGATGAGGGCTGGACGTTGTTACGCACACGTGCCCTTGCAGCGGGTGCGGGTCGTGACACGTTTTTAGTGGTAGCCCATGCAGGTCCTGAAGTCGCAATTAGTGCGATGTCATAGCAGCACTCGTCTTAGAGTGTTGACTACGAGCCTGTGTTACATATATAGGAGGTTTTAGGCTAAGAGTACTCAATCACAGTAGGATCTTTCCTTGCTTATCTTGCTTACCGTCTTTGATATTGATTTAATGTATTCTAGATGTCCTCCTTTGATATAGTCCTTCTTGTGCCATATTGATATCTTCCTTTCAATCTGTCTCCAGGATGGTTATGACTCGTTCTCCCGGTGAGGAGCACGGGGAGACGGAGAGGTCTGCTACCTCTGGCGGACAAGCTCCAGTCACTTCCCCTACAGTTGGAACTTCCGTAGGGGCTCTCGGGGGTACTCCTCCAGTGCTCTCGATGACTATCCCTGGGGTCATTGCGGGTGCTCTTCCTGCAGTGCCGGGGGCTACGACGGGAGCTGTCGGGGGCGTTCCTCCTCCTCCTCAGCAGGGGACTCCTCCGCCGGTGGTGGGAGCTATTCCTCCGTTGCCTCCTCTGCCTACAGACATGGGGCAGATGCTCGCTTTCTTTCAGCAGGTGTTGGAGTCCCAGCGGGCCCAGCACGAGGCACAGATGAGACAGACTGAGGCAATGCGCCAGGGCATGGAGGATGCCCATAGGTTGGCCCTGGCTACGGCAGAGCGTGGGGCTCCACAGCGGGAGGCGCGGCAGCAGAAGCCCGGAGACATCCAGGCTTTCAAGAAGATGGGTCCGAAGGATTTCAGCGGGACCGAGGGCATTGTATATGCTGATGACTGGCTCGAGGATATCGAGCGTCAGATGAGGGCCTCCCGCCTGGCAGACGACCTGAAGGTCGAGGCGGTTGGCTTGCAGTTATTAGATGTTGCCCGGACATGGTTCCGGAACGAGCCGGCTCTTGCAGGAGAGGGCCACACTTGGGCTGAGTTTCGAGCCCTGTTCAGAGAGATGTTCTTTTCCCCCACAGATAAGATCGGCCTAGTGCGACAGTTTCAGAACCTGCAGCAGGGCAGTATGACTGTGGAGGAGTATGCGACGGAGTTCGGTCGGCTGAGCCGATACGCGGAGTACATGGTGAGCGATCCAGTGATCCGCGCAGAGCGCTTCCGAGAGGGATTGACATGGGATATCAAGATCCTGATCCCTTCCTTCTATATGACATATGCAGTGGTCTATGCAGAGGCTCAGAAGGTGGAGAGAGAGTGGGGCTTGAAGCCCAAGAGGGATCATGATTTGTTTTCAGGGTCCAGTAGCAGCACGGGGGCTGCTAAACGCCCTCAGCTTCAGCATCAGCCGTTCCAGCATCATCAGCAGCAGGTGCAGGCCAAGGCACCTGTCCAGAGGGTTCAGCAGCGTCAGGGGCAGGATGATCCTCCGTGCCACTACTGCAAGAAGCCCGGTCACCTCTTTGAGTTCTGCAGGAGGAGGCTGGGTTTGTGCCTCTTTTGCGGTGCTGCTGGGCATCAGATGCGGGAGTGTCCTAAGAACCCCCGTGTTGCTGGAGCAGCTCAGAGGGCACCTGTTCCGAGGGCACCAGCTAGAGTGCCTGTAGTTTAGCAGCGGGATCCACTTTCGACCCAGCAGCAGCAGTTTGTCCAGTACCACCAGCAGAAGGGTGTTCAGGGTAGAGCTTTTGCCCTTGCAGCCGAGGAGATGGAGCCTATAGCAGATGTTGTCGCAGGTTCTGTTCTGCTCGATTCTTTTCCTGCTTTAGCCTTCTTTGATTCTGGTGCTATGCACAGTTTTGTGTCTGTTTCTTTTGCTCTTAGGCACAATATCATTGCTGAGTATCTTGGTAGGACTTGCAAGATTATGACTGGGAATGGCATCATCTTGGTTAATAATATTTGCAAGGGACGGAGAGTTTCTTTGAGAGGCCGGGAGCTGAGTGCGTGTTTGCTCGTAATGCCACTTCCGAGTTACGATGTGGTACTCGGTATGGACTGGTTGAGCATGCACCATGCTAGCATAGACTGTAGAGGAGGCAGGATTCTGTTTAGGCCGCTGGGAGAGCCAGAGTTTGAGTTCGCCCGAGGTACAGCGGAGCCAGGAGATGGATTCTGTGGAGCTTTGTTGGCGGGACCGGTGTTGCCACATCCACTTATTGCTGAGTTCTTGGATGTCTTTCCCGAGGAGTTGCCTGGGATGCCGCCAGATCGTGATGTTGAGTTCTCTATAGACTTAGTGCCGGACGCTGAGCCTATCTCACAGCACGTCTATAGAATCAACAACAATGAGTTAGCGGAGCTGAAGAAACAGGTCGACGAGCTACAGGATAAGGCTTTATCCGATCTAGTTCTTCACCTTGGGGCACGCCAGTTCTTTTCATCCCGAAGAAGGATGGTACGGTATGTATGTGCATCGATTACAGGGCGCTCAACAACCTTACTATCAAGAACAAGTATCCTTTGCCAAGGATTGATGACTTGTTCGACCAGTTGAGCGGCGCTAGGGTGTTCTCGAAGATCGACTTGCGTTCCGGGTACCATCAGCTGAAGGTGAAGCGGGATGACATTCCGAAGACTGCATTTCGGACTCGTTATGGCCAGTATGAGTATACCGTCATGCCGTTTGGGTTGACCAACGCCCCGGCGGTATTCATGAACTTGATGAACAAGGTATTCCATCAGTACCTTGACAAGTTCGTGGTGGTCTTCATCGATGACATTCTTATCTATTCGAAGACGTCGGAGGAGCACGAGGAGCACCTGAGGATTGTGTTGGACACTCTCAGGAGGGAGCAGCTGTATGGAAAGCTGTCGAAGTGCGAGTTCTTCTTGGATCGCGTGGAGTTTCTAGGCCATGTTGTCTCTGGCGAGGGGATTTCAGTGGATCCAAAGAAGATTTCTGCAGTGGAGTCCTGGTCTACGCCGAGCTCAGTAGCAGAGATTTGAAGTTTTCTGGGTCTGGCAGGTTATTACCGAAAGTTCGTACAGGACTTTTCCAGGATTGCCCAGCCGATGACCCGACTTACCAGGAAGGACGAGGAGTTTTGTCACCCCCAATTCCTTTATTTCGTATTTGTACTCGTAATTTGATTTTTGGCATGTATTTTATTTTCTCGACTTGCGGATTTTGGTTTCTCGTAAATGGGTTTTGGACCATGACTTGGTTTTATTTTGTGGAGTTGATTTGGTTTGGTTTGGTTCATCATGAGTGGAACACTTTAACCTACACTCTACCCTCAACACAACACACCCACCCTCATTATATCACCACCAACCTTTCTCTCTCCTCTTTATTCTCCATTAACTTCTCTATCTTCTTCCTTCTTCCACACAACTCCCCAACCCATAGGCAAGTGCACCTTGCCATCAAATAAGCACCACTTTTTATTTGTCCATTAACTAGATTAGGCCATGGAGAACAACTTTAGAACTTGATATTTTGTGATTTGGAGCTTTTATTTTTCTAGATCTAGGTTTTAACCATTTTCGAAAATCCTTGGTTTTTATCTATTAAACTTCGATTTTTGCATGTTTTGATGCTTCCATATGGAAGAGAATTCGATTTTACTCAAGTTAGAACTTTGAAAATCTAGATTTGGTTTTGATTTGACAAAGTTATGGAGAATTGAAGTTCTTGGTGTTCTTGGACCTGCTCTCGCCCAGGAAGAACATCCCTCTGCCTTGCGCTCTTTAGCGCATGGCCGATTGCGCATCCCCGGCCTGTGCTCTTTAGCGCAGGGCCGATTGCGCATGACCTCAGCCAGTGCTTTGCGCTGCGCTGGATTGCGCTGGCGCAAGCCATCCATGCGCAAGCCAGCCATGCGCAAAGTAACCCCTGCGCAATCCACTCATGCGCAATTTGACCCTGCGCCATCCATTCCTGCGCAACCTGATCCAGCGCAATCCATCTGCTGCACAGCTCACCCTACGCACTTGGCACCCTGCGCAGTTGGTACCCTGCGTAGTTCACCCTGCGCAATTGACCCCTGCGCACTTGGCACCCTGCGCAGTTGGTACCCTACGCAGCTCACCCTGCGCACTTGGCACCCTGCGCATTACATACCCTGCGCAGCCCAACCCCTGAACCCCTTGCACAACCCACTTGTCTATGATAAATTGTTTATTTCTTTAAGCTTGGCTCTTCTATAGCCCTACATATATTGATATTTTATTAGATATTTTACGTCCATTTTATATCCTTACGCCTTTTGTCATGAACTTAATTTTACTTAATATGTTTGAAATAACTATTGTACATAGCATGGTATGACAAGGAACTAGCATAACACGACAGTGACCCGTAGTGGAGCACTCCTGACAGTATCCTGACATGATTTATCTTGATAACTTGATAGTGGCCCGTGGCGGTGTACTCCTGACTTGACCTGTAACTTGTAACTTGACTCCTATAATCAACTTGACACCGTGGGTGTTCCTGCTTGCTTGCTTGTACAATCCACTTGTCTTGTCTTGCATCATGTCTAGGACGTGACTTCCTGGGTACCACGGCCAGGGACTCGCGCTAAATTGGATTAGGCTAATGATTAGATCAAACTAGAACATGGAGAATTCCCAGTCACAGGCAATCTCGTTATCTGGGCGCTTTAATGGACTTGTAGCTTGCCGACGAGTAGAGCACATTTCCAGCACACTGTCATGTGTTGCACCCTCTAAGTCACCTAAGGGTACATTTGTCTCCCGGGCAATGTACCCACCTATAACTCTCAACCCGCGGAAGGATAACTGGATAGTCTGCAGGGCTTGGGACTGGAATTCTTACTTGCATCTTGTTAGTAATTAGGTTTGTGATAACCCTAGTTAGTTAAAGTAGTAAGCCGTAGTACTTGCTTGGCCGATTGTGAATGAATGGTGTCCAGCTCTGTCTAAGTCTTGTCTAGCCCCTGTACCTGGAACTCTTGATCATGATTGTTTTACTTATCTCTAACGATAAATGGGTAGAGACAGTGAGCTATTCAGGCGAAGGGGTACAATCCCGGTCCTTGTTTGGTTTAAGGATTGTAACCTGGCTCCCGGAATGGTTCCACGTCCCTAGTCGTTTATCGCTCTGTGTACTTTTATTACTTGTACTTTTCTTTTATTCTTTATGTTCTGATATGCTGGCTTTTGTTCTTATTTGTGGCCTCCTTGTGGCACTTGCTCTTTCTGGGGTTTGACCCAGCTGGTTTTGTGTGGCCAGATTTCGGAGCATCTCCCGAGGATCTACCAAGCTTCCAGCCCAATGGTGAACACTTGACGGAACCCGGGCTACGAGTGGGTTTTTCCTTTTTGTTTCACCCACTTATATATAAATTTATTCTTTTGAGGCGTTTAGCCGACGAGCACCTGTTAGCTCGATACACATTTACTTACTGTCTGCCTACGCACTGTAAACATGATTAACAAATCCTAGGGTTGATCATGTATGACTGAACTCTTGCTAGTCCTATCATTTTGTACGACTAGCTTCATGATCATCCAATATGTAATATTTGGGACGCCTTATATATATATATTTGATGCTCTAATATCTTGTAACTCTGTTAATTGCTTGAGATTGAGACAATAGGCTTGACCTTAAGAGACTGCTGGCTTGTAGTAAACCCTCATATCTAGACAGCCGTGACCGTATAGTTGAGATGTATTCTATTTCAATATACGTAGCTGGCTATGTCTGCCCCCGCTCTCCAGTATTCTGTTGGCAGTTATCCAGTAGCTATGTATCTGACGACTGATCGTCATCTGTTAGCAGACTTGGATAGTTTGGGTATCGAGGTGATCGTTCTGGGGGTGGAGGTCCAGATGTGGGGCTTGCAGATTCAGTCTGAGCTGATGGACAGAGTCAGATCGGCGCAGTATGATGATGTTGCCTTGAGGAGCATCAGGGCACAGGTGCAGACCGGGTTGTTAGACGATTTCTCTCTGGCAGAGGACGGGTCGCTGAGGCATGGTGCTAGACTGTGCGTTCCGAGTGGGGTGCTTCGGGAGGAGGTTCTTCAGGAGGCACATCGATCTCAGTACGCTATGCATCCTAGAGCCAACAAGATGTATAGGGACCTGAGGGAGCACGTGTGGTGGTATGGCATGAAGCGCGAGGTGGCAAAGTTTGTATCTCGATGCTTAGTATGTCAGCAGGTGAAGGCCGAGAGGCAGAGACCAGGTGGATTGCTACAGCCACTACCCATTCCCGAGTGGAAGTAGGAGCACATCACCATGGACTTTGTGTCCGGACTTCCACGTTCTCCGGGAGGGAAGGATGCGATTTGGGTCATTGTTGATCGATTGACCAAATCGGCCCACTTTTTGCCTTTCAAAGTGGGTTTGTCTACGGAGAGGGTGGCGGAGCTGTATGTTCGTCAGATAGTGAGATTGTACGGAGTCCCGGTGAGCATAGTTTCAGATCGGGATAGTCGTTTCACTTCCCACTTCTGGAGGAGTTTGCAGACTAGCTTGGGCACCCAGCTCAAGTTCAGTACCGCTTATCACCCTCAGACAGACGGGCAGTCAGAGAGGACGATTCAGACCTTGGAGGATATGCTTCGCACATGCGTTTTAGATCTCGGGGGTTCTTGGGAGGACCATCATCACCTGGTAGAGTTTGCTTACAACAATAGCTATCAGGCCAGTATAGAGATGTCACCATTTGAGGCTCTATACGGACGGAGATGTCGCACCCCTTTGTCTTTGGACGATGTTGGCGAAAGGGTGTTGCTCGGGCCGGAGATGGTGGTGGATGCGGCCGAGAAGGTTAGACTGATCAGGGATAGACTTCGGGTGGCTCAGGATAGGTAGCGGCATTGGGCCGATAGTCACGGAAGACCGTTAGAGTTCGAGGTTAGTTTTTGTCTTGTTGTGCATTGTTTGCGAATTGATTGTGCTTGGGTTCTGTAAGCCCCCTGAATTTTCGGGACTGATTTTTGAATTTTCTAAAATTATTTTCGATAATTTATTTTATATATATATATATATATATATATATATATATATATATATATATATATATATATATATATATATATATATATATAACTCTTTTTTTTCTCTCCTTACACAAACACACACAACCCCATCACCAGCACTCTTCCCCCCCCTCCTCTCCTACACACGAGCAGCTCATCCACCCTCTCTCTCTAAATATCTCTCTCTAAATATCTATCTCTCTCTATTTCTCACTCTCTCACTTCTATATATAAATATATATATATACACCTACACATATACACAAATATCTCTCTCTCTCTCTTCACAACTACACACACACACACACCCCTCCTCCTGTACGAGCAGCCATGCCCCTCCCCACTCTTCTTTTTCACTTCTTCTTCTTCTTATTCTTCTTTATTATCATCATCATCAACACCATCTCCACCACTCCCACACTATCACCATTCATCACCACCACCATCACCATTCATCACCACACCACCACCTCCACCACACCATCGCCACCGTTGTCGTGCCCCGGCGACCGCCGCCGCGCCGCGCCACCGCCGCCCTGGCCGCGCGCGTGCAGCAGCGACAGCAGCAGCGGCAACAGCAGCTTGCAGTTCCCCGCGGGTGGCCGCGCACCACCGCGCGCCACCGCGCGGCCGGCCCCTCCGGCCAGGCGACCCCCCGGCGATCCCCCCCCCCGGGCGCGTACCACCTTCCCCGACGTGCCACGTAGGCTATTCGTGCGTTTCGCACGGGTTCCCGCCGTGACGCGCGGGGGAACGGAACACAGAATTCGCTCCGGGACAGCGACTTCGTGCGAATGTTTTGGACAATCCGACCGTTGGATCGGCAATTTCTTCGCTCCGTTACAATCTCGGTATATAGCTCTTCACTCCCCTGAAATTTCATCCGTTAATTTCGTCGTTTGATACATCAAAATCGGCCACCAAGTTGACACTTTAAATTGTGTTATTTTTGGACAGTTTTGTGGAGCCGACTTCGTCAGCTCGTATCTCCTCCATCGCAGCTCCGTCTGGCGTGCTACCAGTTCCTATGCGAAGCTGGTATAACCCTCTTCTTATCTCTCCAGTTTCGATTCATTGTGAGCTTGTTTGATTGGTTGAATTCGACGCCAAAGTTGGCCGTCCGAATTCGTAATTTCTAACTTGTAAAATTCTATTTTTGAACCCGGGACTCCGGATTCAATTTCTGACACCACCAGTAGACTCGTGGTGTCGTTCTGGCACGTTTTCATATAAATTTTGCTTAGTTTGGAGGACGTGGGCCCTGACACGCATTTCGGTGCAAAGTAGGCCCCACAGTCCGGGTCAACGGGACTTTTTGACGCCGACTCATCGGAATCCAATTTCGGATATACCGTTGAGTTTGTATCGTCATTCTGGACTCGTTGACATATAATTTGCTAGGTTTTAGTGGACATTGGTTCCGACACGCATTTCGGTGCAAGTCGGATACCAATATCCGGATCGACGGGTCATTTTGAGATCGGCTCATCGGAATCCAATTCCGGATATACCGTTGAGTTCGTATCGTCATTCTGGACTCGTTGACATATAATTTGTTGAGTTTTGAGGACATTGGCTCCGACACGCTTTTTCGTGCAAATTGGATTCCAATATCCGGGTCAGCGGACCAATCTGAGATCGGGTCATCAGAATCCAATTTCGGATATACCGTTGAGTTCGTATCGTCATTCTAGATTCGTGGACATATAATTTGTTAGGTTTAGTGGACTAGTTTTCTTGCTCATTTTTTGGTGCAAAGTGGGTCCGACACGGACACCGTTTTGATCCGAAATTACCTTTTTGCTCCTGTGTCCAAATTGGACTTATGGATAGGCTATCCTAGCTGATTTGACCATTTTGGACACATTGGTGATGGTTGTTTCACCATCCGACAACACCTGTAGGTGTTCACCCTTTTGTTATAATCCTTCTCTTTTTTTCGTATTTTTAGACCCTTGTATCGGATTTGAGATCCATCGATTCCAGTGATTTTACAACCACTGAAATTGAATGTGTGATCCTGTTTGACCAAGATGTATGATATCTTGGTAGGTAAATATTGGAAATAGTGTGCTTAGACTAGCTTGACCCTGTTTGACCATGGTTGACTACTTTGACTGAACGTCGAAGTCAAGTCAACATTCGACCTAGTTTAACCTAGTGTTGACCAGAGTTGACCCAGTTTGACCCAGTTTGACCTAGTTTGACTTGGTTTGACTTCTTGTGACCTAGTATGACTCAGTGTGACCTAGTTTGACTTAGTTGGACTGAGATTGACCTAGATTACATAGTTTATACTATAGAATCAAGCCTAACACTGTTGAACCCTAATTAGCTTATATATATCTTATCTTTATGTCTATGGCATCACTCTGAGCATCGACCCCATTGACAGCTCAGGACCGCAGGCGAGTACATTCACTGATAGTTTTCATTGTCTTGATATCTGCTATATCCGATTCAGTCGTAGTGTCTTACTTGATTCCCAGTCACGATAGTTCACGGACTAGTATATGTTGGATCATGACATGAGATGTTGTTCCTGGATTTTCTTGGTATATATGTACATTTCCTGCCTTGTTCCATGTACTTGTATAGACACCGATTTTTGAGAGGGAGTAGCTATCCTCTTAGGGAATCCCGTGTCATGACGTGTCATGTCCAGGTCCATTATACTATTCGGGGATGGGGAATTATTAGGGGTTATGTGATCAAAGCCCCATGTCACTATTTTGCTTGCGCCACTCTCACATCACGTAGGGTGTAGCAGATACCTCCATGTCCATGTTATCCAGGTTGGCCGGCATGACTTTCCGTTGAGGTCACCGCGAATTGCCGGGCCAAGTGGATAACCCTACCATGTTTCCCTTGCCGATCACATAACGCTCTAATAATTCACGGCACATTTTATATTTTCTTATTTTATCATATATCCTGTTCTGTTCTACATTCAGTACTTTCTCACCATGCTATGATATTCAGTTACTCACATGTTCTACATGCCTTTATATTGTACCTTGATTGGGGACTAAGTTCTGCTCGGGAGAAGGGTTACAACCCCGGTCCTTGTTTGGTTTAAGGGTTGTAGCTCAGCTTCCGAACGGTTCCCAAGTCTTCATATATCTTTGTCTTGTAGTTTATTATACTGTCTCTTATAGAATTTGTCAATTCATATGGAACTGCTGTTAGTGTTTGTACTTGCTCATTTTTCTGACAGGATACCGTTGATAATATTTTAGGAGTAGTTGTGCCATTATTGGACTTCATGATGTTACTAGCTGAGGTGGATCTCACTATTTCTTCTATGGGAGTTGTCTGGTAGTTATCCTTAGTTTGTCTTGTTCTTCCTTCCTTATTTTTCTGTCTTATGATTCCTTCTAGTAGTTCTAGTTGTTCTTGTGCCTTAGTTATCTTTCCTGTCTTATCTTCTTTAGAATGTTGGGTTGTGATTGAGTACATTTGTAGTTCATGGACTTTCTAGACGTAGTGTATATTTATTGGGTACTAGACAGCGTTCTACCGCCGATACTGCGGCGTAGGCTGGGCGTGGCCCACGTATTCGTATCCGTATATCCGGGTGCGGGTCGTGACACGTTCTGAGTCTTATTTTGTGTCTAGGTTAGAGCTATGGTGTTCTTGAGGATTTTCCCGACACGGGGCACGCTTCGCTTTGGCCGGGGCGGGAAGCTTAGTCCACGCTACATCGGTCCTTTCCCCATCCTTGGGAAGGTCGGTGCAGTAGCATATCGACTAGACTTGCCGTCTACGCTTGAAGGAGTGCACAACGTGTTCCATGTGTCGCAGCTGAGGCAGTACGTGGCGGACCCCAGTCACGTGCTGGATCATTCAGCGATAGAGGTGGGGCCTACTCTCAGCTATCCAGAACAGCCAGTCGAGATTCTGGATCGTAGGGAGAAGGTGCTTCGGAACCAGGTCATACCCTTGGTTAGAGTCGCATGGAGGCACCACTCTCCAGGTGAGTCTACCTGGGAGAGAGAGGGCGACATACGGGAGCATTTTCCTTATCTCTTCGAGCCATGAGGTATATGCTTTTCAAGTTTACTGTTTCTGTTTGCATGTATTGAGTTGTTTAAATTTCGAGGACGAAATTCTTTTAAGGAGGGTAGATTTGTCACCTCCAGTTCTCGAATTAGGAGTATTTTTGTCATTTTTCAACTTTTATAAATTTTGGGAATTTTATTTGATTTTATAGGATTTTTAGGGATTTGGTTGTTTGAGTTTGAATTTTATCCAATTTTGACTTAAATTGGAGATCCGGGTAGTCTGGACACTAGTGGGACCCACATACTAGCTGGACTTGGCCCACATGCCATCCTAACTAGGCTAGAAACCATAAACCATACTCCCATGGCTTAACTAGTCATTTAGAGGCTTAATTAGTCATTTTGAAGTTAAACCAAACCAAACCAAACCAAACCGAACCAAACCAAATCCAAACCAAACCAAACCAAGTCTAATGGGTGTGGAGGCCTAATGGGTCTCCACCCAAACCCATTTGGGACCCCCATGGTCGGCCACATATAGGCCATTCCTCCTTCCCTTTTACTTCACTCCTAAGTCATCTCTCTCTCTCTCTTCATTTCATTCTTTTTCAAGTCCCCTCTTCTTCAAGAGATCTACATTAGGTATGTTCATTAAACCCTCATAAATTCTCCATTTACATTTATTCCTTCACAATGAATGTAGAGGAGACCATTCTCTACAAGTTGACCATAGCTTTTATAGGTTTCCCTAAAACCTAGTTTAAGGATTTTATTAGGGGTTTTTCCCTTTTAAGATATATATATATATATATATATATATATATATATATATATATATATATTTGTATTTGTGTGTGTGTAGAGGAGAGTGGTGGTGGTGGTGGTGTCATAAGAGTGTGTGTTTGAGTGTGTGAGTGTGTGTGTGTAGAGGAGATGTGGTGGTGGTGGTGGTGTCATGAGAGTGTGTGTTTGAGTGAGTGTGTATGTTAGAGGATGGGATTAGTGAATGGAGTAATGTATTGATAGTGGATTTTACATATATATAGTGTATATATATATATATATATATATATATATATATATATATATATATATATATAGAGAGAGAGAGAGAGAGAGAGGGGAAGAAGTAGGAGAAGAAGAAGAGAAATAAGAAGAGCAGCAGCAGCAGTAGACTGCAGTAGCAGCAGCAGCTTTAGCAATAGCAGCAGCAGCAGCTAGCAAGAGCAGCAGTAGCAGTAGCATAGGCAGGAGTAGGAGAAGGGGAAGGGAAGGAAAAAAAAAAGGAAGGGAAAAAAAGAAGGAGAAGGAGAAGGGAAAGAAGAGTGGTAGTGTAGGATTGGAAATTTATCCAAATCCTAGAGAATGAGGTATCTAGGATACAAATTTGGTATCGGAATACTAGAGTTACTAGGATACGGGGTAGGGAATGTAGGAAATCAAATCGGAGTGAGTCGGAATTTAGTAAAAGGGGGATTTCGAGTTCTGAGTGTCGAAACGCGTCCAAAATTGGATGAGACTTAGATAATGTGAATTAGATTTTGTGGGTAGGCTCCCGGGTTGAAATAGGGGTTTCGTGTGGGATTAGGAGGATGGTATCGCACGATATCATTGAATATCTCGCGATACTCAAGATAATCGGTAAATCGACAACATATGCCGTAAGATGGACTGGATGTCCACTCTACCTAGGAAGCTTGGTAGGTAATGATAGTGTATGCTAGTATCCTACTACCCTAGGAAGCATGGGTCGAAATACCAAGCGTAGGTAGGCTAACTTGGTATTGGGTTAGGTTAGGAATTTACCTTTGTAAAGGGTAAATTTAAGGTATTGGCCTACGGCCAAGATATGGGTTTCGGAGTTCAAGATGGACTTGGATTTTGGTTGTAAGGGTTGAAAATGGTTAGAAATAGTCGCCTTGACCTAGTCTTGACCTTGGTTGACCATGGTTGACTTTTTAGACCAAAAGTCAACCATGGGTCAACACTTTACCCAATTTAGTCCCAAATTCCATTAGAGTTAAACAGTTGACCAAAAGTCGACTGTTAGTCACCATTGACCTAGGGTTGACCTAGAGTTGACCTAGAGTTGACCAGAGTTGACCCGTTGACCAAAGTCAACTGTAAGTCAATCTTTGACCTAGTTTGATTAGGTTGACTTCCAATATTTCCTATGACCTGATTTGACCTAACTAGACTTGTCTTGACCTAGAATGACTTAATAGGATTTAAATTAATTTGACTTTACTTCCTAAACATAGTATTGATATGTCTTGTTATCTATAGGTCCTCGAGGCGCTGCATTGGATACAGTTGACATATTATATCATATCACATGCGAGTGCATTCTCTGATAACTTTTCCCAGTTTATGATAACTGTTATGATTCATGTACTTAGTGTAGATATACTTATTCCTGACACATGGTTCTCACGGATTGGTATTCCTGGATCTTGACAAGAGATGTTACTCCTTGTTAGCTTGGGATGTATTGTGCAAGCTCCTTTGTAGCTCTTGTGCAATGTATGGTCACCGATTCTAGAGAAGTGTCACGACCCGCACCCACTGTGAGGGTACGAGAGCGTAACAACGCCCAGCCTACGCTGCAGTGTCGGTGGTAGAACGCTGTTCTAGGTCATGAACTATAACTAACATAATATGAATACTCTCCATAAGGAGGCCAACACAGAGGTACAATCTCAATCACAATCTAGAGATAGAATATGGCACGATAAAATAGATAAGAGAATCCTCAACTGAGGTACAACAGAAAGAAATAACAAAGTCTCAACATCTCTAAAATATACAACTCTGAAAATAAAGGCAACAACTAAACATAAAAGAAGAACAATCTAAGCTATCTACACTATGCAAGGTATCATCCTGAGCAGCTGCCTGAACCTCCCCAGGGGTCCAGGTCGCGAGTGTCATCTAGACAAGCTCCAAGTAAGGGTGCAGGGTTCCTCATCATCCTCTGTAAAAATTTTAACAGGTCCAGTCAGGACGGGAGCGAGCACAAAATATCTCACGCAGTTCATATCAGGTTAGGAAATATAAAGCATACAATAGAGTAAGGTACATGAAACGCTGAAAGAAAGAAGTATATGAAAAACAGTAGAGATTTGATAACAGGAAATATCTAAATATGATAAATAAGAACTGTAAGTCTACTGTGATTTAGAGTACAATATGGTTATGTAAACGGTCTAGAAAAATGCAATGGTAACTCTATTGTACATGGGTGTACAATAGACATATACAATAGTTATACAATGTTGTACAATAGGATTTGAGTACATAACCAATTCTACTCCCCCTCCCCAAATCAATACTCAAGGATCTACTCCGGTTACGTTATCTTGCACAATAGTGTATAATGTTATACAATGGATGTACAATATTATACAATAGATGTACAATGTTATACAATGGATGTACAATATTATACAATAGGTGTACAATGTTATACAATAGTTGTACAATGGTCTATCCCTGGGACTCAGGTGATACTGAGAGTACAATATGCACAATGAGTATACAAGGATATGGGTATTCAATAAATACAATATGTAAGTGAAACGCACATCACAATATGTATTTATTGAATACAAGGAGATAACATCTCAGAAGAAGATCCGTATAGTACCAATCCGTGATAACAACGTTTCAGCATCAAGTACAGTAATCTAGAGCAAGAATATAAATCCAGACAAGTATGAAACGGTTAGAGAATGTACTCGCCTGTAACTGAGTGTCCAATATGAAAAGTACCGTCCAAGGAGTGGTGTCTGGCTCCTAATCAGAACAGCACAAGTCACAACAAGTTCAGAATAGTAAAATGGAGTCCTACTATGCATTCTACATGATTCTAGGTCAATCTAGGCCAAAGTCAACTCTTGGTCAACTCTGGTCAACCCTAGAAGTCAAACTAGGTCAACCAAGTCTAGTCAAGTCTAAACTCAACTATCTAGGTCTAACAAGTCTAACTAGGCTATACTAAGTCTAACAATCTATTCTAGACAACACACACCATTCCTAGGCTATACAAGCCAACAACAATCACACATAAAAATACCTCACATTAGCTATCATTCAAGAGATTCATGTATACATGAGTAAAGGCTTATACCTATACACATACAACCTATACATAGAGCATATATCTAATACATGCCTATGATAACCATACAACACTAGATCAACACTATCTACAACCCACACCCTACAACTTATACATTAATCCACACTAACATTATATACACATTAACATAGATAGGCATAATAAAACGTGTGTGTGTGTGGTGTGCTGAACAAGGTGCAGGAAGTATCCAAAAACAGTAAAGGGTGTAGGCTTGTGTGGTGTGCAATAGTGACTATGTACATTGCAGAAAATACAACAGTGAAGAGGGCAGCATGTAACAGGGAATGTGTAGGCTAGTGTGCAGGAGATAATAGTGAGGAGTGTGTGTTCTGTGTTTGCAGGCAGTACAAAATAAAGAGAGAGTGTGTGTATATGCAGGTAGTGTAGTGCAGGAACACAACAGTGAAAGAACAAGAGGGACTTGTGTGCAGGAAAATAAATGTGACAGTGAAAAACATAAGACAGGGAACATGGCCTATTACCATGCTATACAAACTGGAGCTCAAACTCAGTAGGGAGAAGGAAAGGAGATCAATACATTGTCCTTTCAATCTCAGGTTTTTGAAGAAACCCCAAACAGTTATTAATTTCAGGAATAGGCAAGGAAATCAATTCATTCATTAAGTATCTTCAATGACAGTTATTCGAAAATATAGGAGAGGAACCACATTCAAATTGAAAACTGAGATTCAACTCAGGTTTGTTTCAAAACCAACTCAGATTTCCATCTACTCCAATCTCAGGTTTATATCTCAAAACAATGTGAACTTCACCTAAACTCAGGTTTATGAAATCTCAGATTTTGAGAACAATCTCAGGTTTATCAAACTGGAACTTAAAACTCAGTTCTGCAGAACAACCCAACAGTGTATACAATTCAACTCATCAATTAACACCAACTTAACCCATGGCAAGGTAATATGTAGGAGAAACCTAAATAGGATCTAAACTCAGTAATTCACATCATTGCAGGGGTTAAATCATTAAACAATCATCAAATTAGAAATAAAGTGCAAAAAAACCCTCGTTAAATTTGTGTTTTTTGCACTAAAAGACCACATGCTCTTAAAATTGCCAAAAGTATGAATTAAGCTCATTTTGTCCCCAAATGACAATTTTACCCCTGCCCCCCCTCCTTCTTCGGCTGTGTTTGCCGGCGAGGAGGAGGAGGGGGTGCGCTCGCCGGCGACCAGCGACGGAGGCGGAGGGGGGGGGTCGGGGCCGGCGAAGGAGGAGGAGGAGCGGGGGGGGTGTTCGCCGGCGAGGGAGGAGGGGGGGGCTGTTCGCCGGCGAGGGAGGAGGGGAGGGGACTGTTCGCCGGCGAGGGAGGAGGGGGGCTATTCGCCGGCGAGGGAGGAGGAGGGGGGGGGTGGGGAGGGGGGGCTGTTCGCCGGCGAGGGAGGAGGGGAGGGGGGCTGTTCGCCGGCGAGGGAGGAGGGGAGGGGGGCTGTTCGCCGGCGAGGGAGGAGGGGAGGGGGGCTGTTCGCCGGCGAGGGAGGAGGAGGGGGGTGGGTCGGGGGGGGGCTGTTCGCCGGCGAGGGAGGAGGAGGGGGGGGTCGGCGGGGGGGGGGGCTGTTCGCCGGCGAGGGAGGAGGAGGGGGGGTGGGTCGGGGGGGGGGGGGCTCGCCGGCGCCAGCGCCGCCGGAGGTGGGGGGGGAGAGGTTAGAGGGGAGGGGGAGGGGTAGTTTAGGTATAAATTTTTTAAAATTTGGCGGGAAGGGCCTAACCGAGCGGATGTATAATCTAAGGAGGGGTAAACTGCAAAAAAACTCTAAAAGGTCTTTTAGTGCAAAAGGCAGAAATTTAGCGAGGGGTTTTTTGCACTTTACCCATAAGGTCTTTTAGTGCAAAAGTGCAAAAAACCCCTCGTTAAATTTGTGTTTTTTGCACTAAAAGACCCCATGCTCTTAAAATTGCCAAAAGTATGAATTAAGCTCATTTTGCCCCCAAATGACAATTTTACCCCTGCCCCCCCTCCTTCTTCGGCTGTGTTCGCCGGCGAGGAGGAGGAGGGGGGTACGCTCGCCGGCGACCGGCGACGGAGGCGGAGGGGGGGTCGGGGCCGGCGAAGGAGGAGGAGGAGCGGGGGGGGTGTTCGCCGGCGAAGGAGGAGGGGGGGCTGTTCGCCGGCGAGGGAGGAGGGGAGGGGGCTGTTCGCCGGCGAGGGAGGAGGGGGGGCTATTCGCCGGCGAGGGAGGAGGAGGGGGGGTGGGGAGGGGGGGCTGTTCGCCGGCGAGGGAGGAGGGGAGGGGGCTGTTCGCCGGCGAGGGAGGAGGAGGGGGGGGTGGGTCGGGGGGGGCTGTTCGCCGGCGAGGGAGGAGGAGGGGGGGTCGGCGGGGGGGGGGGGCTGTTCGCCGGCGAGGGAGGAGGAGGGGGGGTGGGTCGGGGGGGGGCTCGCCGGCGCCAGCGCCGCCGGAGGTGGGGGGGGGGAGAGGTTAGAGGGGAGGGGGAGGGGTAGTTTAGGTATAAATTTTTTAAAATTTGGCGGGAAGGGCCTAACCGAGCGGATGTATAATCTAAGGTGGGGTAAACTGCAAAAAAACTCTAAAAGGTCTTTTAGTGCAAAAGGCAGAAATTTAGCGAGGGGTTTTTTGCACTTTACCCAACTGAAAATTGACAGGAACTAAGTATCAGTTATCAGAACAATGATTTTTAAATGAGAATCGAGTAGCAAATTAATTAATCATGAATCTAGTGATTGGAAAAATGAATACAACCCTCGTGCACATTCCCACACATCATCTCGTGTCACCCATAGCCTGACACGGCGTGTCCATAGCAAGAAATCACAAAGTGATACACATACAGTGCACTGACAGTGCACTGTCTCGTGCACACGTGCACTTGTGTCGTGTGCACGACACAAGACACGAGAGGATCTCGTGGTCACCCTCATAGGTAGCCCACCTATAGGGCTACCACATAGGCCCACTGGCCTGTGTCCACGACGTGTCAGTGTCAGACACGAGGCCCGTATCAGTGGCCCAAAACCACACTGCACAGAACAGTGAGAAACCCGTGCGTCGAGGATTCCTCACTCGATACGCCACGTGGGCCCACGAAACTTGACAGATGGCGTGTCAGTGGGTGCCCCGAGGCTCCCACAAAATTTCGTGTCCAGCAAGTTCGTGTCGTGTCCAGGAAATTGCCCGATAGGCAGGGCATTCCTGTAGCCGCGCACGCGTGTGTGCGCACGTGTCCACACCACCAAAACGACACAGGACGACACGAAAACCAAGACACAAAGACAGGAATCAAAATACCAGATCTAAACTATCAATCCTATTCAAAAACAATGAATAAATTCGATCGAAATGCCCTTTAAGGCATTTCGTCGAACACCTAGTCCTACTACTGATACGTGTCCAGAACGGACACGAATCCTCCGACACTGGACACAAAACCTATCCAGACCTTAGGGGGACTCTTAGGGCTCCCTATACATGAAGACTAAAAGAAATTTCATTGAGATTTGATGAAGATACCTCTTGTTGAACTTTCAATGGAAAAGTCTCCTTGCTAGCTCCTTGCTTGGTATCCCAAACAATTCTAATCAACTCCAAACTGAACCAAATCACCCATAACAGCAAGAAGAACAGTATTAGAAACCAATGCAACTAATTTGGGGATTTTAGGACCTATAATGGATTTATGATGAATTTATTTAGATAAGAACTCACCTCATTGAAAATAGGGCTCTTCCTAAAGAAAAGAGGCAACCCTAGATTTGGGAAGGGTTTTATATGGTAGGAATCCCTAGGTAGAGGGGTGTGGCTGGCCACTAAGGCTTAGGGTTAGGGTTTTGTCAAACTATTGGGCCTTGGGCCAAGTTACAAAGCTAATGAGGATTAAACTAATTAAAGCCTCTAAACCATAAGCCATGACTTATGACTTTCCTAATCCTTTTGCTAAAATGACTAAACCAAGTCCTAGGCTAGGTCAGACTAGAGTCACTTGACCTAACCTTGACCCACTAACTAGGGTTAGCTTCTAGGTAGGTCTACAAAGTCAACACTAGTCAAAAGTCAACCTAGTCAAACTATCTCAAATAATTCCTAAAAATTCTCATAAATTCAAATAAATTATAATAAATCCAAATAACCCTAAAAATGTCAAAAATATCCTAATCACATGGCTAGGCTCTAGGGTAGGTAGTATCTACTAATCACTAGCACAACACCAAAATCACAAGTTATAAATTTAAATAGTTTAAAATTAATTAAAAATCACTAAAAATTCTAATATGAAATAAATATCATTAATTAATAATTATAATTACAAAATTTCAAAATTACCCTCTTCTGGAAAACTGGGTGTTACAAGAAGATTTGCTCCCTTCTCATAGAATCCCGTGCAGTGACGTGTCCTGTTTGGATCCATTCTACCAGTTGGGGGCGGGGGGGGGGTAGTAGCGTATGCTTGTGATCAAATCCATCCCGCATTTCCGAACAGTGTTAGTCATATACCGTACTTATGACTAGCCAGGCCAGTTACTTATAGGTGTCCAAGCCGATCACAAGTTGAAACTACTACTCACACACATTGGATAGATAGCTTACCCTGATTTGTGTACACACCATGATCAGTTCTACTTTCCTGTTCTAGCTCTAGCTCTACAGCTTACCGTACCATGATACATATATGTACACTCCATGATTTTATTGTATATGCTCTATTTACAGTCTTATGGCTTTTATCCTATCTTGAGATTGTTATGGGATTTATGTACTCGTTCCATCCTGACCGGATATGTTGATAATGTTTACAGATGCAGAGGAGGACTATTACTGCACTTACTACGACCCACCGGACGTAGTAGGTTTAGAGACAGATACCCTAGATCAGCAGGGTGCAGTACTGCAGGGCGAGATACCACCTATCCTGTAGATAGAGTAGGTTTTTGTACTGGACCTTGTCTCCAGTTACTCTTGGGACTGTTATTATTTTTGGCTAGTATTAGAGACTTTGGACTTGGACTTGTATATTCTTTGTGTTTGGACTTGACATGTTATATTTTTATTGTCGTGTTGTCTTTATCATTCAGTATTCACTTTATCATCTTAGAGTTGTGATTGAGTACTTATATATTATCATTGCTTGTCCTCCGTTCGAAGATGACCATATTCTCGACATGTTGTGATATTATATAAACTGTTGTTAGAGTAGTAAACCTACAGCGTTACACGCCATTTTTGTCACGCCCCAGAACCAGAATACTGGAGAGCGGGGGCGTACATAGCCAGCTACGTATATTGAAGTGCAACCAACCTCGCTATACGGTCACGGCTGTCTAGATACATGAGGGTTTAACTACAAGCCAACAGTCTCCTATGGTCGTGAACAAGCCTATTGTCTCAATCTCAAGCAAGCAATAGTAGTTATAAGATGTAAGATCACCAAATATACAATAGTAAGGCATCCCAAACATTACATATTCAGCTGATCATGAAGCTAGTCGTTACAAAATGTGAGGACTAGCAAGAGTTTCATCATACATGATCAACCCTAGGATTTGTCAATCATGTTACAGCCCGTAGGCAGATTGGTAAGTAAAGGTGCAATACGAGCTAACACGTGCTCGTCGGCTAAACACCTCAAAAGAATAATTTTATAATAAAGTGGGAGGATAAAAGAAACCCACTCGTTGCCAGGGTTACGCCTGGTGGTCACCATCTGGCTGGAAGACAGGTGGATCCTCTGGTGCTGCTCCGATATCTGGCCATACAAAACCAGCTGGGTCAGACCCCAGAAAGAGCAAGTGCCACAAAGGAGGCTTCACTTAGGAACTAAAACCAGCAATTAGCACAAAAAATATAATTTTTAAAAGTAGTAATAAAATAGCTTGATATTAAAAGAATAACAACAGTCAAAATAGAGTACGAGGGAACCATTCAAGTAACCAGGTCACAATCCTTAAACCAAACAAGGACCGGGGTTGTAACCCTTCACCTGAATAGAACTCCATCTCTAATCTTGTTGGTAAGATAAAACATAACAAGCATGACAGGTGATATACGATGAGATAACCATGGGACTATTCAGATAAACAGGTTACAACCCGTAAACCAAACAAGGACCGGGGTTGTAACCCTTTGTCTGAACAGAACTTGGTTTTTTCCATCATTTATCGGCAAGATAATATAAGAAAATAGGTCATGTAACAATCTTGTACAGGATCAAGACAAGACAAGACTGATTATTCCTCATCCAACAATTACGGCCAAGCAATAAGTACGGCTTGATACTTTAACTAACTAGGGTTATCACAGGCCTAGTTACTAACAAGATGCAGTGAGATGTTCCTCCAGCCACAAGCCCTGCAGCTAATCCAGGTTATCCAGGCGACTTGGATTCATTAAGCAATGCCTCGTTCTACTCCACATATCAGTGAGTCTAGACTTGTGCCCTACTCGTCGACAGGCTACAAGTCCAACAATTGTGGCCGGGATAACGGGATCGCCTGTAACTGAGAAAATCTCTCATGACTACTAGATTATTCTAGTTATTAGCCTTACTAAATTTTAGTGGGTACCCCTGACCGTGGTACTCAAGGGTCCCTGTCCTAGACATGATACAAGACAAGACAGGTTCATTTGTACAAGCACAATCATCCACGGTGTCCAGGTTATTCAATCTTGTCGTGTCATGTTAGCCGTCGCAACAGTATTTTCAAGGAATATTATGTCAGGTTTACTTGGCAAGAGTGCGCCACGGCGGGCCACTATCGAGAATTATTATGTCAAGTTTACTTGTCAGGAGTGCACTACGGCGGGTCACTGTCATGTTACGTCATTGTCATAAGTGCACCACAACGGGTCACCATCGTGTCAGGGAACACATTTAAATTAATGGCATAAGCATGCAAGGGGTAATTAAATATTAGCAGGGGCAAGGACTGTGGGGGACTCATGTGGCTCAGGAAATTATTACATGCGGCCAGCAAGATGGACGCAAACGAATACAAGCAATTAAGTAATAATATAATATATATATTCTTGAAGCCAAGGAGAAACTCTACAACTTTCATGTTGGGAGTGGGAAGAAATTCTGACCACAATTCAGACAAATAAAACATTTAAACAATCAAAGTGGACCCCATGCGGCCCAAAAGTGGGAGAACATACATGCGGCCAACGAGAGTGGGAGAGCCACCCATGCAGCCAGCCAAAGCTTATGCGGCCAGAAAATAACTGAAGGGGCCATGCGGCCAGCAAGAAATATTCATACAACCAGAAAAGACAAGGAGAGAGGAACCCACAATAAATGCAAGCTTCCACTCAAGCAAAAGAAAAGGACACGTGGCCACTCAAGTACTGGGGCCATGTGGCCTAAAATTACATGGATACAAACCTTGTGGGACCCTACTACAATTAATGCTTCATACTAATGAGGCCAGCACACCATGGTGTATGCGACAAAATATGGCACGTGGCCACTCAAACAATGCATGCAGCCAAGAATTATTATGCACATATTATATATGTGGCCATGCGGCCAAGAATATTAGCAAGTAACAACATACATGCAACAGCATGCAGGAGCATGCGGCCATTCAGGCAAAAGCATGTAAAAATTATATATTAAATAAGGCCATAAATATTATTCCTATGCGGCCAATGCATGGGAACGTGCAAAATGTATGCAGTTAAGGCCCATGCGGCCTGCTAATAAAACCCATGCGGCCAACAAACGTTCCATGCGGCCAAGCATTGAATTATGACCCAGAATAATGTTTAAGGAATTAATGCCATACAAGCTTCACATTAATGCAAGCATGCATTAATGCCATGCAAGCTTCACATTAATGCAAGCATGTCTTAATGCCACGCGGCCATGATAGTGTTGTTAAGGAACTAATGTCATGCAAGCTTCACATTAATGCAAGTATGCATTAATGCCATGCAAGCTTCTTTTGTTAATGCATGCAAAACAAAATGAAAGGGCATGCGGCCACAGCTCAATTGGCCTATGCGGCCATGCATTGAATTTCCATGCAACCACTTAAGCTAAGCTGATGTATGCGAAATGATAAAGGAAAAGCCATGCGGCTCATCTATTCCCATATGCGGCTAGCTACTGTGGATGCACTATATTAATATATTTCTGGCTTAAAGTTTTATGCATGCAAGTTATTTAATTAAAGCAACTGCATGCAACTAATATATATGCTTGGCCATGCGGCCAGAGAACTTTATTGCATGCAAAATACACACTGCACGGGGCACTCTCATGCTAAGCCTGGCACAATTACTATGCTAGCTATGAAGTGCCATCATGACAGCAATTAAATAATGTTTCCATGCCCATGCGGCTAAGCAAGACTCCTGTGGCCAAACAATTGCAAGCCAGCAACAATTTGTTGCCAACTGAGAAGAAGTTCATGGAAAATACCATGGCTTCTCCACACCACCAAACTTCCAACCGGAGTCCAAATTCGGACTTCTATAGGTCAATTTGGGGTAGAATGAAATTCTCTACAACATGGAACCATCAACTAACAGAAATATGCAAGTTTGATAGATCAAAATTCAGGGAAATCGAAAATACCACAAAACTAGATTTACAAGAAATTAACCACAGAAATGAAAAGTGCTAAGTACTAAAGTGGGTTAGAAACACATGAGGAAGACAATGGAACAATAAAAATGGACTTCCTCCGTGAAGCAAGATGCACTTGCCTAAGCTCTCCACTCTCTCTCAGGTTGGTGGAGAAGTAATGGCGGAGAAGAAGAAAGTTAATGAAGAGAGAGAAAGGGGAGTGGGATATTTAATGAAGGTGGTGGTAGGTGGGAGTGGTTTGGTTCTTATAAAATCAACAAACCGAACCGAACCAAGATAAACCCAATAAATGAAATGCCAAAATAAATTAAGCAGGGAGACATACAATACGGGTCAAAGTACGTACACGTACACCGATATACGTAATACGAACCACGGACATTACAGTTTTTACGGTGAGGGCTGGGCGTTGTTACGCACACGTGCCCTTGCAGCGGGTGCGGGTCGTGACATCAGTCGATTTCGACGTCGTAGTGGTCAGCAGGTAAGTCTCTTGGCTCCTCAAACTTCAACAACTTCTTACAATGGTTGATCTGATCGACGAAATATGTGGTCCAAGCGATGGCTTCGACCGGTGCTCTTTTGTACCAAACAGTTGAAGGTGGAGGAATCGGAGAATGAGCAATCATCTTTAGTATAACAAAGTGATCCCCTATTAGACCTATAGTACATAGGTTAGAATGCCCGTGGTCCGTCGGAGGAGCGCACATCGGAAAGAATGTATTGTTAATATCTGACGAGATAAGTACAACAGGTATCATGTACCTATTAGCAAATAAATAGCCGACAGACGGGACTGACATGTAATGGTCTTTCCCGGTAACACTGTCGGTGCAAGGGATACTTAACAACAAACTTGCAACTGTTTCTTCGCTTAGGATGCGGGAGTAGAATGGAAGACGAGTCTCTAACTCCTCGTACAGCTCCTGCCTCACCCGTCTCCATTCGTCTTTGTCATCATACCAAGATATCTTACAAGCACATGAAATCCGCAATGGCCATCACCGTGGACATCGACAATATACCAAATGTAACTGCAAAGCTCAGGTTGAAATTTGTCAATATACAAACTCGGTGTTTGGCTTACAACGGTATCTTCTCTTGGGAGGTCCATTTTCTCTATTTTTCGGCGAACGACAAGCTTGCCCTTCCGTGCAGGCAGAGGTTGCTGTAAGTTTCGTTCAACATGCTCAAAGGACGATGGATCTCTCTTAGTCGACTTCAGCCTTCTCTTCTGTGAACTAGTTAATCTTGTTTGAGGCCTGCCTTTAGGATTGGAAACAACGGACGGCTCATTCATTCTAATAGTCACCGGACATACAATTTTTTGGATTTTAAGCTCAATGGACATCCGTTCCGCTCCTACTGAGGCACACCACCTTGCGTGGAGAAGTTTCACTTGTGGCAAAGAGAAGAAATCATCGTCCGTCTTTACCAGGGGCATCATAGACAACTGCCTCCAACATTGATCGACAGCATCTACTGGAATAGGAATGGATTCACAGCGATATTCATTAATCTGATGTGCACAAGGGAGGCCCAGTGTATGTCGATATACACACCCGCAAACCTCGGGATCAAACCCGACAAACTTTGACCTTTCAATCTCATCAAATATTAATGTCAACGCCTTGTGAGATACCACGCGCATTAAAGCATCTAAGAGTACTTTCTTTCTATGCTCATGCTTGACTATATTCAAACTCATCTCAAATGATGCCTTAATTTCATTCACCGTCCGGTCTACTGATAAATGTATAGCTTGCCAAACAGAGACAAAGTTGTCGAGAGATAATTTTAGGTGTCTCTTCAATAAAGAGTATGCTCCTTCAACACGGTTGGTAGTTGTCGTGCCGTAATGCTTCACTACATTCGACCATGCTAAGACGAATTGTTCTTTGTGCGGTTCAAGCCATGTATCTTTGATGTAAGAAATGCATGTCGGCTGTCTCGTCTCCCACTTTTGCTTGAACAAGTACCATGCAGCGTCGTAACTGGCAATCATAGAGGCTTACCACACACAATTCCAATCATTGTAGAATTCGTCAAAAATTTGCATGTCAATTTTACCATCCTCCTTCCGAAACTTCAACTTACATTGGGCTTGAATATTACGATTGACATGCCAAGTGCATAGCAATGTATCCGCTTGAGGAAAAACAATGTGAATAGCATTAATTAGGGCATACTCTCTGTCGGTAATAAAAACTGACGGTTCTGTATGACCGGTGTAAAGTATTTTCAGTTTCTCCAACGCCCATGTGTAGTCTTCAAGTTTCTCACTCTTCATGAAGCAAAATACCACTGGAAATGTTTTTCAAGTAGAGGTGAACCCGACAACATGAAAGAGAGGCATCTTGAACTTATTGGTCTTGTACGTGCAATCAAGGACTAACACGTCGGCAAAAGACCTGGCCAAACTTGTGCAATCGGGATGAGCCCAAAAGATTGAAATTACTTCATTACTCTGGGAATGTTTTCTATGGAACTCAACATAATGATTATCGGCAAGCAACTTGAGCAATTATTGCATTGCCATTCTTGATTTCGTCCGGACAGCATTCGAAGAAGATAGGACGTTGTATCTTGACTTCATTGTAGACTTGTTCTTCTCATCTTCATGTCGTATGACGGAATATATTTGTCTCGGTGCAACTCCGGAGGTGGACAAGTCTTCGACTATCTTCTTTTTCGTATTGTTCAACCGTCCGACATACGGATGACCCAATAGTGTCTCAGTAATCTCATGGTTGTGGGTTCCATTCTTCACTTCTACTGTCCATTTCCCTTCTTCTTCGTTTCTAATATATATCGTGAATGGACAACCACATTTCCTTGTTCTAATATTTTTTTAGAACTTTACTTTGGATAACTGTGTTTTTCTTGTGCGTTCTGAACACACCACCTCTTTCACAGCCAACCACCACAGTTTGTCGTCCCGGGCGATTTTGGGCCGATCTGGATATCACTAGAACTATGCTGTTTTCTCGTCCAACTTCTCGACACCAATGTACAGCACCTTCGCTTGATTCAAAACAAAGATCGGTCCAGAATAAATGGGCTACATTGACTGCAATTGGAGCAGATACCGCAAAATCGGAAGATCTCAAGTCCTACAATAGAACTTAAAAGTTAATACAATTAGACAACATCATAAAGCAAATATGTTTCATATATTAGGGCTGTCAGAGAGTTGGCAGTCCTTCACATATATAAGACTGTCAGGGGCCTGGCAGTCCTACATATGTGAAGGACTGCCACCTCTCTGGCAGTCCTAATCTATGATCGGGACTGCCAGAGAGGTGACAGTCCTGTGTCACAACCCGATTTTTCACCCGATAAAAAGTTAAAATTTAGTTACCAAGAGGGCTTCCGATGCATCAAAGTACTCTTCGGACGTGGCGGGAAGAGAGTATACAACATTTGATGATCCTGGTTGTTCCATGTTCAATATTTTTCTACATTAAACACATAATTCAACTTTTATATGTGAAATTCATGTTTAAAATATTAAACAAATATTAATTCAATGACTTACCAATAAATGAGAGAAGTCTTTGACACTATTACTAAATATTTCACCAAAAATCTTTCCAAAATTTAGGTTGGAGAATTTTTTTGGCTAAGTTTTGTTCTAACCTAAAATGGAGAGGAAAAGAAGAAAAGAGTTGAGGGAGAGAAGAAAAGAGTAGAGGAAGGAAAGAGAAAAAAGAAAAAAAGAAGAAGAAAAAGTTGGCTTTTATACCAAAACTTGGGCTGCCCCCAAGTAAAAAAAAGTCATGGCAAACTTGTAATTTTTTCAAACTTTTTTGGGCTGCCCTCAAGTGTAAGCCCCTAAATATTTTTAATTATTTTAAATAAGAATTTAAAAATTTAAATAGCATTTATATCCTTAAAATAAATTATTAGAATTATTAGAATTTTTAGAATTTTTAAAATGATTTTTAAAGCCAAAAATATCAATTTACAATTTATTAAAATATTTTAAATACTTTTTGCAATTATTTTAATTGTTTTAAAGCCATTATGCAATATTTGATTTGTCTGTGCAAATTATATTTGTACAGAGCAAAGCGGAGGGGTATATGTGCAAATTGGATTTCTGCACATTACTATGGCGGTGGATCATTTTGTAATAACTCATATTGGGGGGGGGGGGGGGGTTCTGCAAAATGGCCACCCGACCACCGCCTTCGGCCGTCATCATCTTCGGCGATTTCGTCGTAATCCTAACCCTAAACCCTAATCTAAACCCTAATCTAAACCCTAATTCTATCGCCTTTCTAACCCTATAAAAGCCCCCGACTCAACCCTAGCCTAGAGACATCATCCCGACCACCACAGCTCCGCTCTAGCCATGCCCTAACTCGTCTTCTCCGACCACCCTCGCCGGAACCCTAGATCTAGGTTTCCAGCCACCCAGAGCCACTTTCCGACGAACCACCACCGCCAATCGACGCGTCTCGACGAGGCGACCCCTGTCATATTTTTCTCCGACGACCCCAACGCCTACAGCCGCCGCCAGCAGCCCCGATCGACAACACCCATCGGACACATACATGTCTTTTCGTGTCCACTTTGCTTTCGTGTCTCGTGTACACGTATGTGGACTCGCCTAAACACAAGGACTTCACTGATGTGCTCAGACACGGCCAGCTCGTGTCGTGCGTGTCGTGCGCGCCTTGGACACTGGACTCGTGTGTCTTCGTGTTACGACCCGTACCCACTGTGAGGGTACGAGAGCGTAACAACGCCCAGCCTACGCCGCAGTGTCGGCGGTAGAACGTTGTTCTAGGTCATGAACTATAACTAACATAATATGAATACTCTCCATAAGGAGGCCAACACAAAGGTACAACTCAATCACAATCTAGAGATAGAATTTGGCACGATAAAATAGATAAGAGAATCCTCAACTGAGGTACAACAGAAATGAAATATAAGTCTCAACATCTCTAAAATATATACAACTCTGGAATCCAGGACAACAACTAAACATGAAAAGGAAACAATCTAAGCTATCTATACTAAGTAAGGTATCGTCCTCAGCAGCTGCCTGAACCTCCCCAGGGGTCCAGGTCGCGAGTGTCATCTAGGCAAGCTCCAAGGTAAGGGGTGCAGGGTTCCTCATCATCCTCTGTAAAATTTTCAACAGGTCCAGTCAGGACGGGAGCGAGCACAATACATCTCAACAGTTCATAGCAAGTTAGAAAATATAATTATACAGTAAAGTAAGATATAGATACTGAAGAAAATGCAGTATATAAACAGAGAAAGAACTGTAATAGAAATATCTACTATAAGTAGAGAGCTACCAGTGACCAGCGATTTAGAGTACAAAGTCGACATGTGAACGGCTTGATTTGACATGGCTATACTAAAGAGGCGTACATGGCTATTCTACTTTGGAATTGTTCACATGGCTATTTATACTCCCTCGTACCCCCAATTAATACACAAGGATCCAACCAGGTTATGTTATGATTCTATGTAACAGCCCCCGAAGGGTGGTAAGCCTCCGAAAGGTGATAAGCCCCCAAAGGGTGATATGCCTCCAAAGGATGATAAGCTCCCAAAGGGTGATAAGCCCCCAAAGGGTGATATGCCTCCAAAGGGTGATAAGCCTCCGAAAGGTGATAAGCCCCCAAAGGGTGATATGCCCCCAAAGGGTGATAAGCCCCCGAAGGGTGATATGCCCCCAAAGGGTGATACATAGTAGTCCCATAAATGGGATAAGGATTCAGAGAAGACTCTGTGATCATATGGGTATATGTCACAAGTGATCAAAGAATCAAAGAAGCATATGATACGCTATGTAAGTGAAACGCACAGAGCATAGAGTACCCGATGCTCCCTGAAGGGATAACATCTCAGGAAGGGATCCATATTGTACTAATCCGTGTGACCAACGTGACAGTATCAAGTAAAGTAATTTAATGCAGAAAATAATTCTAAGCAGAATATGAAATGATCAGAGAATGTACTCGCCTCGTATCTGAATGTCTGAAGTAAATGTACTGTCCGAGATGAGATACCTGACTCCTAGTTTATAAGCCCCCTGAATTTCAGGGCAATTTTAAATTTTTCTAAATAAATTATTTTTGATAAGTATTTTATTATTTAATTGTTTTGATCATTAATGTACTTTTCCATGACTTTGACTTCTGGAGCGTCAGGGATGCCAATCTCTGTAAACTCTCTTCACGAGTTTTGAAGTAGACAAGATTATCTTCGTTTTGATATATTATGTCCCACTTGAACTCGTTCTCTTGTGCTCTTTTTGTATCGCGCAACTTCGGGTCAACTTAGACCAATTAATCGTTGAATAATTATTTCCACTTTTATTTTTGATCTTCGTTTGCACGTTACCGTGACTTTTAATTTAGGAGCACGAGACCAGTCGTTTTCTCAGAACCAACTTCTCATGAATGATCTACTCGAGACGCTCTTCACCCATGACCTTCGTGTCCCACTCAGACACTCCATTTTGTGCTTCATTTTCTTCGCACAATTTTTGGGTCAATTTAGGCCGATTAATTATCTACCGTAAAACCTGATTTAATTTCCAATTTAATTTCGGGACCCGACATCGACCCAACCTAGTCAACCCAAAGTATGGACGTGGCCCACATGAAGCCTACTACCCACATGAAACTTGTGTCCCATTTATTGGAGTCCCCGTATATTATTTATTTACCCATGATTATAAATACCCATTTTTAATTCAATTATTGCACCCTGTCCGATTTTGACCCGACCCGGCTCAACCGAACCCAACCCAAATTTGTGTGACCCTACCATGTCTATCTATACACCCCATTGATAATTCCTCATTTTTCTCCCTACTCAAAATATCTCTTTACATAAAAAATAACTCTTTCTCTCTCATTCTAATATATACATGTATATATATATAGGTAAATATCTCTCTTTCTCTCTCTTCTCTCCTACACACCTACACCCCTCTCCATCACAAGCACAACACTCCCCCTCACATCAGCCGACATACACACCCCCTCTCTCTTATTCTCTCTCTCTCTCTAATATCTTCTTAATATCTCTCTTTATATAATATATATACATACATATATTATATATATATAATTCCTCTCTCTCTCTTCACTTATACAAACACACACCCCCTCACCATCCTCTCACATCACCCCTCCTGTACGAGCACAGCCTACCCCTCCCCCTCACTCTACTTTTTCTCTCTCATAATATCTATTCAAACTCTCCATCTCACTCTCTTTAAACACACACACACACACACAAATAAATAACTCTCTCTTCCTCTCACTACAGCACACTCTCCTCTCCCTCTCGGCCGACAGCTCCTCCCGAGCTCCACCCTCTCCTCCTCCTTCTTCACCATCACCATTAACCATCTCTATCACCATTAACCATCATCAAAACCACTCCCACCACCACCATACACCACCACCTTCACTCCAACACCACCATTCACTTCACCACCACCCCACCGCCGCCGTGCCCTCGCCATGCTCCGGCCTAGCCCGTCGCCAGGCCATGCCGTGCGGCCACAGCAGCTGCGCCAGCGGCAGCAGCCGCATGCATGCACGCGCGCGGTGCAAACGCGCGTTGCCGCGTGGCCGTGCGCCACTACGTGGCCGGCGACCCACCCTACCGGTGTGCGACCCCCCGGCGATCACCCCCTGGCCACCGCCTTCCTTCCCGGCGCGACGCATAGGCTATTCGTGCGTTTACGTCGAAAACCCGTCGGTGCGTACGAGTTTTGAACTCGAAAGTGGCGTCCCATCGCAGCGACTTCGCACGCAATTTCTGGGAGATCCGACCGTTGGATTGGCGAACTCCTTGCTCCGTCGCAATCTCGGTATATCCATCTTCACTCTTGTCAATTTTTGTCCGTTAATTTCGTCGTTTGATACCTCAAAACTGGCCACCAAATTGACCGTTTAAATTGAACTGTTTTTGGACAGTTTCGTGGAGCCGACTTCGTCAGCTCGTAACTCCGCCGTCGTAGCTCCGGTTGGCGCACTTCTAGTTCCTGTGCGCAGCTGGTATAACCATCTTCCTATCTCCTTTAGGTTTCGTTTCATTATAAGCACGTTCGGTTGGTCGAATTCGACGCCAAAGTTGGCCGTCCGAATTCTTTAATTTGCACTTGTTAAATTCTATTTTTGAACCCGGGACTCCGGATTCAATTTCTGACACCACCAGTAGACTCGTGGCGTCGTTCTGGCATGTTTTCATATAAAATTTGCTTGATTTGGAGAACATGGGCCCTGGCACGTATTTTGGTGCAAAGCGGGTCCCACTTTTTGAGTCAACGGGTCATTTTGAGATCGGCTCATCGGAATCCAATTCCGGATATACCGTTGGGTTTGTATCATCATTCTGAATTCGTTGACATATAATTTGCTAAGTTTTGAAGACATTTGTGCCGGCACACATTTCTGTGCAAACCGGATACCAAGTGTCGCGTCAACGTATCATTTTGCGATCGGCACATCGGAATCCTATTTCGGACATACCGTTGGGTTCGTATCATCATTCTGGATTCGTGGACATATAATTTTCTAGGTTTTGTAGACTTCTATCCCGACACGTTTTTCGGTGCAAAGTGTGTCCAACGGCGGACATTATTTTAACCCGAAATTATCGTTTTGCCCCTGTGTCTAAATTGGACTTGTGGGTAGGCTATCCTAGCTAATTTGATCGTTCTGGACAAGTTGGTGATATTTATTTTATCATCCGACAATATCTGTAGATTTTGATTATGTATTATCCTTAATTTATAATTAATTATTTTTCCAGAAATTGTTACTTTCTGTTTTTGGATTCTTATATACATTTTAATTTCTGTAAAAATCTGGGAAAAATTGTATTCAAATATTATGTTAATTTAGCTAATTTATTATAATTTTTCTAGCATTTATTAAGTACTTTTGGTATTTTATAAAAATAGGAAAACAGAACTTATTTTTAGTATATTTATGTTTGCTGATTTTTAATAAATATTTATGAAGGTTTATAAATTCCAAAAAAATTAGTATAAATTTCTATAATTAACAAGGATCATTTTGATACTTTATTTTATATATATTTAAGCTTTTTGTCTATCTCAAAAATTGTTCGAACTCAGTGCACAATTTGATTTATTTATTGATTAGTTACGACTTGCAATGTTTTGTGTGGTTTTGAGTTATTGTAGTATTGGACCTCACCCTACACTAGTGTAAAGGCTCTAGAAAATTAGTTTGGATATAGTGACACTCCACATTAGACTTTTATGCTAGGTCCCCACTTGGCTAGTATCTAGTTAGGAGTCGTGTCACACCACTTGTGTAATATGGAACATAGCTTAGAACTGAGTTTGTATATCATTATTGACAGGACACCAGGCATCTATATCTTCGTACTAGTATTCTTGCTTTGCTCGAGACAAGTACATCTACAAACTCATTTACTGTCTTTAATACTAGAACATGTATTAACCCTGTTAAAAAATACTGATCCTTGAGGTAGCAAGTTAAATCTTCACATGTTGTATTACTTACAGTACCTGACATGCTTAGGACATTTCTTATATCTTCACATGCTTCTTACTGGTTCTCAGTACATGTTTCACTATGCATTATACTGCTCTGAGTATTCACATATTTTATTCTACTCCCAGTACCTGCCATGCTTACACTGTTCTCAGTATCTCTCACATGTTCTATATCATTCTCGTATCTCTCACATGTTAGAATATGGGTTATAGGGAAACTGACAGTTGAGTACGTGATCACGACCCCCTTCTCCGTACGTATGTACCGAGCAAGGTCGCATTTTATATGCATACCTTGTCGTAGGTCTTTATCTCAAAGCGGATTTGTGCGTATGTACATCTGTCGCCGTTTCACTTGTACGGAAATACATTTCATTATGTGCCCCCAGCACATTGTACATCTATTGACCGATCACGTACCTGCTACAGTTTTAAACATTACATATACATCTGTCTCTATGACATATGTATCCTTGCCATGATAGATTATGAGATATACCATGATTCCAGATATGCCATGTTCCCCTATGTTACTATGATACTGTGATCCCAGTTGTACCATGAGGCCATGTTTTCTAGTATTTCCTGTTTTATAGACTTATCACACCATGTTTCTTGTTGTACATCTCTTTCATTATATGTTCAGTACTTTAGTTGTAGAGGTTGTACTTGCTCCCGTCCTGACAGGATAACGTTGTAGGTATACTTTTCGAGAAGGAAACGCTATGTGTTACATATTATGGTACTGCATTGAGGACCTGGCCTTAGCTCCAGCAGAGGCCCCAGCGGGAAACCTTGCTTAGATATTTTCATGTGTTTTGAGACTTAGATTTTAGTCTGTACTTATATTTGGATACTGGACTTTGTCTCCAGTTAGATACTTTGGTTATGTATTATTAAGTCTGTGCTTATGTTACCTTCGCTTATAGATGCTATGTTGTGATGAACTTTAAATATGATTTTAGAACTGTTAGCTGCTTAGATCCTTTATTGTCTATTCTTAGAACAGCTTACTACGCCTTAACAAGCGTAGGCTGGACATGGCTCGGCCCGGCCCAACAATTTGGGTAACGGGTCGTGACATGTTTTTTTGGCGGCCCATGCAGGTCCTGACTAAATTGTTTGGTTACGTTATTGTACCAAACATGCCTGCAATTAGGAACTTAAGGTAATTAGACAACATTAGGAATGACATTTAGAATACCTAGAGGATTTCTAGGATTGCAACATAGGAGAACTCGTCACAGCATAGGACCGTTAACTGTATTTAGTTTCTTGTTTGAAATTCAGTGGATTACGATTTTGACCAGGATAGTACCCTTGGGATGACCCCTGAGGATCTCACTCTAATCTTAGCTAGAAATCTGTTTCCACTTATTTCCATTTGCTCTCCTTTAAATTCATTGTTGAATTTAATTTCTGATTTTCGTTGTTGACTTTGATCTTGTATCGTGATAAATTTTGTGGATTAAATTATGATATATCCTGATAAGGTAAACGTCTGCTTTAGTTATGGAGTTTAGAATTTATCGCAGCCATATTAGCTGGTATGACAAAAACATAGAGCCTGATTTTGGATATACTATCCTATTCATAGAATTTAGATTTTTTCGCAGCCATACCGGTTGGCGTGGCGAGGATTCTAGATAATATGATTTTAGGGAGTATACCTTAGTTATGACTCTATCGTTTATTGCATCTAAGCTTACTGGTGTGGCGAAAATTCTGACAACATAATTTCAGGAAGACGTGTATGGTTATCAGATCGTATCTTAACTTGGTTTACTTTGTTATGACCGAATGAGCAAGAATAAATTCTTATCATCATTCTTTCCCGTCCTGATTAACTCTGTTCTATCTACATCTACAACTAGGATTATAGGTTCTCTAGGACTCTCCAACAGGATTGCTTTTATGTTATCTTTTTGGACATAATTATTTTTTTGTGTTCCATCTTTCCTATGACTTGACTAAACTCTTTTTCGTTAACTTCTTGGGTAATTCTTCTCGTTATGTATCCCGTTGTCTTCGTACCATTCTTGAAGATTTTTCGATAAATTTTCCTGTCTTGCTTGACCCTTTAACTTGTTTGGACACTGTTATGGATTGCTTGACCCAGTCTTAGGCCTTGTTACCTTCTATTTGATAGACGACCGAAATAGCCAGACCTTGTTGACTGATTCTATAGTATAACTATAAATGTATTGTGTGATTGTGATAAGTACTTTTCCTGGAGATTGGTTAGATTAAGCTTATAGGACAAGTATAAGTGACTGACCGTAGTAGACTTGGAAACCATTAAGAACGATTGTATTGATAGTATGACTTGATGATAGGGTATCTAAGATGGAGAAATGAGATATTGTATTGTTGTGACTATGGATTGAGGATTAGAATCTTGTGCTTAGCAGTTTGAGGATTTAGCGTTTGTAGAATTTTGGTTGGTTATCTATAGCTAATTACATGTGATTAGAGGGTAGATCGATATGTAGATTGATATAGAATAAGTTAGAATGAGTTATCGTATTGCATACAAGATCGGAAAGATATCAGTTAAAAAGACAAGGAACAAGACAAAGACATATGTACATTGGTAATTAATAAATTGGGAGTTTTGAAATCGAGAATTTATATTTGGAGGACTTGTTGAGTAAAAAAAAAGAGAAGAAGGCTCTACGCCAAGGATAAGAATCGAACGTATAATTTTAAAGAGAAGCTGTAAAAAAAGGATTGACGACAAATGATGCTAAGGACCTGTGGATTGATAGAATATGGATACTTAGGATACGATAAGGAAATCAAGTATTTACAAATTGAGGTTAGAAATATGATTGATGATTAAGCATTTTTGGCTTATAAACATACCCAAAGAATGACCTATAGTTTAGGGTATACATAAAGGTTTCATGTTAGTATGGAAGATTTTAAAGGATATATGACGTAGTTTATGATAGAAGGATTTTGTTGAACCTGAACCAAAAAGATTGTAAAAAAAAATAGAAGAGATGATTTCAAGGACAGCAGATTGAGTATCGTAGCCAGAGCAGCTACATGTTATAGTTTGACCGGTTGGATGATTTTTAATTTCGAGGACGAAATTTTTGTAAGGTGGGTAGGATATAAGCCCCCTGAATTTCAGGGCTATTTTAAATTTTTCTAAATAAATTATTTTCGATAAGTATTTTATTATTTAATTGTTTTGATCATTAATGTACTTTTCCATGACTTTGACTTCTGGAGCGTCAGGGATGCCAATCTCTGTAAACTCTCTTCACGAGTTTTGAAGTAGACAAGATTATCTTCGTTTTGATATATCATGTCCCACTTGAACTCGTTCCCTTGTGCTCTTTTTGTATCGCGCAACTTCGGGTCAACTTAGACCAATTAATCGTTGAGTAATTATTCTCACTTTTATTTTTGATCTTCGTTTGCACGTTACCGTGACTTTTAATTTAGGAGCACGAGACCAGTCGTTTTCTCAGAACCAACTTCTCACGAATGATCTACTCGAGACGCTCTTCACCCATGACCTTCGTGTCCCACTCAGACACTCCATTTTGTGCTTCATTTTCTTCGCACAATTTTCGGGTCAATTTAGGCCGATTAATTATCTACCGTAAAACCTGATTTAATTTCCAATTTAATTTTGGGATCCGACATCGACCCAACCTAGTCAACCCAAAGTATGGACGTGGCCCACATGAAGCCTACTACCCATATGAAACTTGTGTCCCATTTATTGGAGTCTCCGTATATTATTTATTTACCCATGATTATAAATACCCATTTTTAATTCAATTATTGCACCCTGTCCGATTTTGACCCGACCCGGCTCAACCGAACCCAACCCAAATTTGTGTGACCCTACCATGTCTATCTATACACCCCATTGATAATTCCCCATTTTTCTCCCTACTCAAACATATCTCTTTACATAAAAAATAACTCTTTCTCTCTCATTCTAATATATACATGTGTATATATATATATAGGTAAATATCTCTCTTTCTCTCTCTTCTCTCCTACACACCTACACCCCTCCCCATCACAAGCACAACACTCCCCCTCCCATCAGCCGACATACACACCCCCCCTCTCTCTTATTCTCTCTCTCTAATATTTTCTTAATATCTCTCTTTATATAATATATATACATACATATATATTATATATATATAATCCCTCTCTCTCTCTTCACTTATACAAACACACACCCCCTCACCATCCTCTCACATCACCCCTCCTGTAAGAGCACAGCCTACCCCTTCCCCTCACTCTACTTTTTCTCTCTCATAATATCTATTCAAACTCTCCCTCTCACTCTCTTTAAACACACACACACACACACAAATACATAACTCTCTCTTCCTCTCACTACAGCACACTCTCCTCTCCCTCTCGGCCGACAGCTCCTCCCGAGCTCCTCCCGAGCTCCACCCTCTCCTCCTCCTTCTTCACCATCACCATTAACCATCTCCATCACCATTAACCATCATCAAAACCACTCCCACCACCACCATGCACCACCACCTTCACTCCAACACCACCATTCACTTCACCACCACCCCACCGTCGCCGCGCCCTCGTCGTGCTCCGGCCTAGCCCGCCGCCATGCCATGCCGCACGGCCACAGCAGCTGCGCCAGCGGCAGCAGCCGGATGTATGCACGTGCGCGGCGCAAACGCGTGTTGCCGCGTGGCCGTGCGCCACTACGTGGCCGGCCACAAACGACCCACCCTACCGGCGCGCGACCCCCCGGCGATCACCCCCTGGCCGCCGCCTTCCTCCCCGGCGCGACGCATAGGCTATTCGTGCGTTTACGTCGAAATCCCGTCGGTGCGCGCGAGTTTTGAACTCGAAAGTGGCGCCCCGTCGCAGCGACTTCGCACACAATTTCTGGGAGATCTGACCGTTGGATCGGTGAACTCCTTGCTCCGTCGCAATTTCGGTATATCCATCTTCACTTCTGTCAATTTTCGTCCGTTAATTTCGTCGTTTGATACCTCAAAACTGGCCACCAAGTTGACCGTTTAAATTGAACTATTTTTGGACAATTTCGTGGAGCCGACTTCGTCAGCTCGTAACTCCGCCGTCGTAGCTCTGGTTGGCGTGCTTCTAGTTCCTGTGCGCAGCTGGTATAACCATATTCCTATCTCCTTTAGGTTTCGTTTCATTATAAGCAAGTTCGGTTGGTCGAATTCGACGGCAAAGTTGGTCGTCCGAATTCTTTAATTTGCACTTGTTAAATTCCATTTTTGAACCCGGGACTCCGGATTCAATTTCTGACACCACCAGTAGACTCGTGGCGTCGTTCTGGCATGTTTTCATATAAAATTTGCTTGATTTGGAGAACGTGGGCCCTGGCACGCATTTCGGTGCAAAGTGGGTCCCACTTTTTGAGTCAACGGGTCATTTTGAGATCGGCTCATCGGAATCCAATTCTGGATATACCGTTGGGTTCGTATCATCATTCTGAATTCGTTGACATATAATTTGCTAAGTTTTGAAGATATTTGCGCCGGCACGCATTTCCGTGCAAATCGGATACCAAGTGTCGCGTCAACGTATCAATTCGAGATCGGCACATCGAAATCCTATTTCGGACATACCGTTGGGTTCATATCATTATTCTGGATTCGTGGACATATAATTTGCTAGGTTTTGTAGACTTCTATCCTGACACGTTTTTCGGTGCAAAGTGTGTCCAACGACGGACATTATTTTAACCCAAAATTACCGTTTTGCCCCTGTGTCTAAATTGGACTTATGGGTAGGCTATTCTAGCTAATTTGACCGTTCTGGACACGTTGGTGATATTTATTTTATCATCCGACAACATCTGTAGATTTTGATTATGTATTATCCTTAATTTATAATTAATTATTTTTCTAGAAATTGTTACTTTCTATTTTTGGATTCTTATATACATTTTAATTTCTGTAAAAATCTGGGAAAAATTGTATTTAAATATTATGTTAATTTAGCTAATTTATTATAATTTTTTTAGCATTTATTAAGTACTTTTGGTATTTTATAAAAATAGGAAAACAGAACTCATTTTCAGTATATTTATGTTTGCTGATTTTTAATAAATATTTATGAAGGTTTATAAATTCCAGAAAAATTAGTATAAATTTCTATAATTAACAAGGATCATTTTGATACTTTATTTTATATATATTTAAGCTTTTTGTCTATCTCAAAAATTGTTCGAACTCAGTGCACAGTTTGATTTATTTATTGATTAGTTACGACTTGCAATGTTTTGTGTGGTTTTGAGTTATTGTAGTATTGGACCTCACCCTACACTAGTGTAAAGAATCTAGAAAATTAGTTTGGATATAGTGACACTCCACATTAGACTTTTATGCTAGGTCCCTACTTGGCTAGTATCTAGTTAGGAGTCGTGTCACACCACTTGTGTAATATTGAACATAGCTTAGAACTGAGTTTGTATATCATTATTGACAGGACACCAGGCATCTATATCTTCGTACTAGTATTCTTGCTTTGCTCGAGGCAAGTACATCTACAAACTCATTTACTGTCTTTAATGCTAGAACATGTATTAACCCTGTTAAAAAATACTGATCCTTGAGGTAGCAAGTTAAATCTTCACATGTTGTATTACTTACAGTACCTGACATGCTTAGGACATTTCTTATATCTTCACATGCTTCTTACTGGTTCTCAGTACATGTTTCACTATGCATTATACTGCTCTGAGTATTCACATATTTTATTCTACTCCCAGTACCTGCCATGCTTACACTGTTCTCAGTATCTCTCACATGTTCTATATCATTCTCGTATCTCTCACATGTTAGAATATGGGTTATGGGGAAACTGACAGTTGAGTACGTGATCACGACCCCCTTCTCCGTACGTATGTACCGAGCAAGGTTGCATTTTATATGCATACCTTGTCGTAGGCCTTTATCTCAAAGCGGATTTGTGCGTATGTACATCTGTCGCCGTTTCACTTGTACGGAAGTACATTTCATTATGTGTCTCCAGCACATTGTATATCTATTGACCGATCACGTACCTGCTACAGTTTTAAACATTACATATACATCTGTCTCTATGACATATGTATCCTTGCCATGATAGATTATGAGATATACCATGATTCCAGATATGTCATGTTCCCCTATGTTACTATGATACTGTGATCCCAGTTGTACCATGAGGCCATGTTTTCCAGTATTTTCTGTTTTATAGACTTATCACACCATATTTCTTGTTGTACATCGCTTTCATTATATGTTCAGTACTTTAGTTGTAGAGGTTGTACTTGCTCCCGTCCTGACAGGATAACGTTGTAGGTATACTTTTCGAGAAGGAAACGCTATGTGGTACATATTATGGTACTGCATTGAGGACCTGGCCTTAGCTCCAGAAGAGGCCCCAGCGGGGAACCTTGCTTAGATATTTTCATGTGTTTTGAGACTTAGATTTTGGTCTGTACTTATATTTGGATACTGGACTTTGTCTCCAGTTAGATACTTTGGTTATGTATTATTAAGTCTGTACTTATGTTACCTTCGCTTATAGATGATGTGTTGTGATGAACTTTAAATATGATTTTAGAACTGTTAGCTGCTTAGATCCTTTATTGTCTATTCTTAGAACAGCTTACTACGCCTTAACAAGCGTAGGCTGGACATGGCTCGGCCCGGCCCAACAATTTGGGTAACGGGTCGTGACGTAGTTAGAGCAACACAAGTCACAACAAGTCCAGAATGGTAATAAGATGCACTACGATGCATACTACATGAATCTAGGTCAATCTAGACCAAAGTCAACTCTTGGTCAACTCTGGTCAACCCTAGAAGTCAAACTAGGTCAACCAAGTCAAACCTAAGTCAAATAAGTCAAACTAGTCTATTCTAGGTCTAACAAACCATTCTAGGTCCTAACAAGGCTAAACAGTCTATTCTAGACTCCATACTAGGCATACCATGCCATAGGCTAGAAGACTAGGCCATGGGCCAATAGGCTAACCCAAGTCTATACAACCTACAAAATATCTATACACATAACACATATATATATATCATATCACATCACATAATATCCCATTTATATATACATTACATTATGACATATTGTATCCCATACTCTATAACATAACATATCACATGGTATCATATATATATATACATTTTCACACATTATATATATATATATATATATATATATATATATATATATATATATATATATATATATATATATATATATATATATATATATATATATATATATATATATATATATAACTAATATATATAGGTACAATACTATGATATATTATATAGGTTACAAGTATATATAACAATGCATATATTGTATATCTATAGGGATTAGAGAGGGGACACATGAGTTCAAGTGTATGTGTGTGTGTGTGTGTATGTCTAGAGAGTGATAGTGATACATAGGCTAGATAGAGGGTTTTACATGTGAGTGTAGGCTTGTGTGTGTGTGGCTAGACATGAGAAAGTGTGTGTGAGTGTAGTGATATGATACATGCCAAAACAGTGGAAAAAACAGTGAGTGATATGTGGGAGAGTGATCATGGAGGATATGAGTGATGAAAACAGTGATGGCAATATTGAATCTCATATTTACACATGAACAAAAACCCCCCCTCCTCATTTCAGATTATACATTGAACTAACAGTTCAAACAACTCATGGATTTCAGGTTTAAACAGTTCTCTAAGACAATACACAGTTAATACATTTCATAACAGTGAATGGTCCTTATCTCATTCTCAGATTTTACATGGAATGAGAACTCAGGTTAATACTCATGAATCTTAAAAACCATTTAACAGTCCTAATATGTAAACTCAGATTTTCAGCCTCAAACCACAACCAAAACACCCAATTTCATTTCAGATTTCACAGTGAACATTCCCCCCCTCATATCAGTTAAAAATACAAAATCTAACAGTTCAAAATAACACTATACAAACACATATAAATCAAGTAAACAGTCCCTAATTTAAATCTCAGTTTTTATGAAGAACACACATCCAAATCAGTCCAAATTCGACACACAGTTAGGATACACATAGGAGAACATGTTAGGCATTTAATTACATGTAATAAACAGTGTTAAATGGGTTTAATATGATGACAAATCTCAATTTTGAAAATTGGACAGAAATAGGAATGGACTGATACTTGGTTTCAGTAAAAGAAATGGGAAATGAGGAATTAATAATCAAAATTAATTTAAAACCCTAATACAGAGGTTGGTAATGAAAGTACATTAAGTGTACGTGTCACACAAGTGATTTGTGTCCACAAAAGTGGACACAAACGTGTCCAACAAATTTAAAAAAATAAAACAGTAAAACTGTGCACACAGAAAAATAATCATCGTGCACGTGTTCTCGACTCTCGTGTGCACGACACGACACGACACAACCCACGAGGTTGTGTCCACGTGTCAACCTAGACTAGGGCTATCGATAGGACACCCTGTCTCGTGTCCAAGTCGCGTGTGCACGACACGACACACGCGTATCAGTGCACATTTTCAACCGAAAACTGCACAGCGTAAAACCCGTGCACGTGTTCGTGCGTGTCCGACACGACACGTGGGGCCCTGAAACTTGGGGAGCCCCGTGTCAGTGTCGGCCCCCAACCGTGTGTCAAGTCCCACACGTCGGGGTGGCGTGTCCGTGTCGCTGTGACCCCCGAAGTGCAGGGCACGCACTGTGCCCGCGCGCGCGTGTGCACGACCGTGTGTACACGTGCCCGACACGACACGACACCAAGAACACGAAGGGACACCAGAAACCTATAAGCGAGGCCAAATGCTAATTTCCTATTCAAACAAAAATCCAAAAATCACTCGAAAGCCCTTTGTGGCATTTCGACAAACACAATAAAAGCGACAATGATACGTGTCCAAAATGGACACGAAAGGACACAAAATTTTGGGGATTCCTATTCCTATAGTTAGGCTAGGTATAGGGCTCCCTAATGATGCAAAAATAACAGAGTTCTATGGTGGGGAAATAAAATTACATATGAGTATCAAAAGCTCCAAAAAGCTCCACAAGAGTGCTTCTCTTGATGGCCAAATTCCTCCAATGAGCCCCAAAGCTAAGAACACTTGGTACCAACAGAAAGTAGAGGAAATTTAGGTCTCAATGCAATTTGTTTGGGTTAAAAAGGAATTAAAATGAATTTACTAGGATTTATTGAAGATGGGAAATACCTCTTTCTACAACTTGGCAAGAACTTTCTAATGGAGGCTAGCCCTAACATTGAGAGGCATTAAATAGGATGGGAAAGGGTTAATAGTGGCTGCCATGGACTGATTAGGGTTGGTTCATGGTGTGGGCCTATGGGCTATTAAGCCTAAGTCATTAATCATGACTTATGAAGTCATAAGCCATATTAGTCAAATCAACTCCAAATCCCTCCAAACAAGTTCCAATGACTTAACCCTCACTAAATTAGGTCAAACCAAGTTTACTTAACCTAACCAAGTGGTCTTAACCTAGGTTAGTCTCCTAGTCAACACTAGTCAACCCTCATTCAAACAATTCCAAAATAAATTCTAAAAATTTCCATAAATTCAAATAAATTATAATAAATCCAAATAACCCTAAAAATGTCAAAAATACCCTAATCACATGGCTAGGCTCTAGGGTAGGCAGTCTCTACTGTTCACTAGCAAAACACCAAAAATCACAAGTCATGAATTTAAATAGTTTAAAAATAATTAAAAATTACTAAAAATCATAATATAAATAAATATCATTAAATAATAATTATAATTACAAAATTTTAAAATTACCCTCTTCTGAAAAACTGGGTGTTACACTTCGTGTCCCTAACTGTCAGGACACAAAGACACAGAACTATGGGTTAACGGGTTCAATTAACTGTTATTGGGTTTAAAACCCATTAAGCTAATGGGTTTTGGTTATTTAACAAGTTATCGGATTGGTTTGTTTTCCAACCCATTATCTGAATTCACTATATAACTAACCCAGCCCTATCCTTATCAAGCTAACTCGAGCTGACCCCCTGGCCAGCCCGAGCGATGATAAGTCCCCCCTCCCCCTCTGTTTCATAGGCACGAGTTCGAGCCCCCTTGGGCTCGGTTTTATTTTTTTTTCTTTTCTTTTCTTTTGTATATATATATATATATATATATATATATATATATATATATATATATATATATATATATATATATATATATATATATATATATATATATATATTTATATATATATTTATATATATATAGGAGCCACCCTTAGTAACATTAATGTTAATATTAATGTTAAAATTAATGTTAATATTAATGTTAAAATTAATGTTAAAATTAATATTAATGTTAATATTAATGTTAATGTTAATATTAAATTTTTTTATTTTTTTAATATTAATGTTAATGTTAATGTTAATATTAATGTTAATGTTAATGTTAATATTAATTTTAATGTTAAGTTTAATGTTAATTTTAGTATTTAATATTAATATTAACATTAACATTAATATTAACATTAATATTAATATTAATATTAACATTAAATTACGGATTAGAGTGAGGGGGAGTTTTTAGGGAGTTTTCTAAGGGGGGCTTTTGATCCGCTTCCACATATATATATATATATATATATATATATATATATATATATATATATATATATATATATATATATATATATATATATATATATATATATATATATGGAAGAGGATCAAAAGCCCCCCTTGAAAAACCCCCTAAAAATCTCCCCACTCTCAGCCTTCCATTTAATGTTAATGTTAATATTAACATTAATACTAAAATTAACATTAAACTTAACACTAAAATTAACTTTAACATTAACATTAATATTAATATAAAAATAAAAATTAATATTAACATTAACATTAATATTAACATTAATACTAACATTAATATTAACATTAACATTAATTTTAACATTAATACTAACATTAATATTAACACTAACATTAATATTAACATTAATACTAACATTAATATTAACATTAACATTAATTTTAACATTAATATTAACATTAATATTACGAATTATAGTGAGGGGGGTTTTTAGGGGGTTTTCTAAGGGGGGCTTTTGACCCGCTCCCTATATGGAAGAGGATCAAAAGCCCCCTTAGAAAACCTCCTAAAAAACCCCTCACTCTCAGCCGTCCCTTTAATGTTAATATTAATGTTAATATTAATGTTAATGTTAATATTAATGTTAATATTAACATTAAATACTAAAATTAACATTAAACTTAACACTAAAATTAACTTTAACATTAACATTAATATTAACATTAACATTAATATAAAAATAAAAATAAAAATTAATGTTAACAGGAAAAAATTGTAACTTGCTGTTTTTGAATTTTTGTATATATTTTAAGGGTTGTAAAATATATGGAAAAAATTGTATTTAAATACTATTTTAATTTAGCTAATTTAATATAATTTTCTAGCATTTAATTAGTACTTTTGACATTTTATAAAAATAGGAAAACAGAACTCATTTTCAGGATACTTATGTTTACTGATTTTTAGTAAATATCTATGAGGATTTATAAATTCCAGAAAAATTATTATAAATTTCTATAATTAACAAGGTTGAGTTTAGAGCTTTGTTTTGTGATTATTAGAGTTATATAACTATTTTAATAATTGCTAGAGTAAAGTGCACAGATGGAATTATTAATTAATAATTGTTTTTGAGTCACGACTTGTAATTTTTGGGTATTTCTAGTATTTAAAATATTAACCTACCTTAGAATAGGAGACCTAGAGGTTGGTTTAGATACCATATCACCTCACGTTGGATTCCTATGCTAATTTCACTTAGCTAAATATCCAAATGCGTCGTGTCACACCGGTAGTGTTAGTCTTTGTTTATAACTTAGATAGCTAAGATAGCTCATATTTGTGACAGTGCCAGGACACCAGGCATCTATAGCATTTTCATCACTACCTTGCTTTGCTAAAGGCAAGTACCTCTACAAACTTTATTTACTGCATATGATGAATTATGTAAAAACCATGTTAAATACTGATGCTTAAACTGCAAGTTATATTTCTCCATGTTTCACATACTTTATACTGCTCTCAGTATCCACCATGCTTTATACTGTTCTCGTATCACCCACATGTTATAAACGGGTTATGGAAAAACTGTTAGTTGAGTACGTGATCATGCCCCCCTTCTACGTATGTATTTACCGTGCACTGTTACATTCTATATGCAACTTTGTTGTATGTCTGATCCCGTATTTGTGTATGGATATACACCGATGCCGTTAAGTGTACGTATGTGTACTTCAGAAAATTGATATGTACCACTGTACATCCTATTTACCTATTGACTGAGCACGTACATGCTACAGTTTTAAACTTTGAAACAAACATATAATGCCATGATGAAATGTATCTAAAACTGGATAAATCAAGATATGCCATGATTCCTGTTTATTACATTTCAGTTCATTCCATGCTACGTATATTTAGTTTGTTAGAAACAGTACTTGCTCCCGTCCTGACAGGATAACGTTGTAGGTATACTTACCGAGGAGGAGTTGCTTGGTGATTCTTATTATGGGGTTGCCATCGAGGATCAGACTTTACCTTACGAGGATGTACCTGCGGAGAAACTCGTCTAGTTTGTGTAGTTGCTCGGGACTTTGAGAGTAGTCATATTGTTAGACTATGTATTTTGATACTGGACCTGTACCCAGTTTTATGTCTTGGCTTTGTATTCAGAACATATTTATATACAAGATGACTTTTGTGTTTGGAATATTTCTGACTCAATATGACATATAGAACTATTAACACATTTTGATCATATATTGTTTGTCTTTAGAACAGCTTACTACGCTTTATCTCAAGCGTAGGTTGGACATGACTCGGCCCGGCCCAACAATTTGGGTAGCAGATCGTGACATATTTTTAGTGGTGGCCCATGCAGGTCCTTACTAAATTGTTTGGTTACGTCATTGTTCCAAGCATGCATGAAATTAGGAACTTAAGGTAACTAGACAACACTAGGAATAACATTTAGAACACCTAGAGGATTACTAGGATTGCAACATAGGAACTCATCGCAGCATATGCTCGTTATTACAAAATTAGACTTTCTTGTTGTTTATGATTGTTTACTTAAAAGAGTCCTTATAAGTCCTTTTCTTTATTAGATGGTGCTCACCCGCTCGTCCCAGTATGCCACCCCTGAGAATGGCACACTTCCTATCCAGTCGGTTGACCAGTTGACCGATGCACCTCCACCTCCACCTACCATACTATCCCACTCCACAAATCCACCTACCCAGATGCCTCCACCACCTTCCACATCACAGTCCCAGTAGGACCCGATACTCCCACCACCACCTATTAGTATACCTACCCAGGCTTCCGTCACTCTCGACGGGAACCAGCTGCTCACTCTGATCCAGGGGTTCCTAACGACCCATCAGGAGCAGACCACCCTACTCCGCCAGAGCATGGAGCGTTCTGAGGAGCGTACCATGGTCCCACCACCGGTAGAGCCACGGCAGAGAGCGGAGAACATCAAGGACTTCATGGGCTTGAACCCCAGGGAGTTCATGGGAACTGAGGGCATCATAGTAGCAGATGACTGGCTAGACTCGGTAGAGAGGAAGCTCCTTGGAGCTAGGTTGCCGGGTGACCTTCTGGTCGAGGCAGCGGGATTCCTGCTGACAGACTTGGCAGGAGTTTGGTTCAGGAATGAGCCATTATTCGCGAGAGGGAGAGCCACATGGGATCAGTTCAAGATCCAGTTCAAGAAGAAATTCTTCTCGACCACCGCTAGGGTAGCCATGGGGCTACAATTCCAAAACATCCAGCAGGAGAACCGTTCTGTTGACGAGTATGCAGCAGAGTTTAGTCGTTTGAGTCGTTTCGCTCCTAGTCTGGTTGCAGACCCAGAGGAGATGACGCGTAGGTTTTGCCATAGTCTAGTTCCAAACATTGGCATTCTGCTAGTGGTGAACGGGACGACTGACTACTACCAGAGCCTGGAGTTGGCCTGGAGTATAGAGGAGCGTCTTCTGTCTTGCAAGAGGCCGGCTTCCGTACATCACGAGGGACCTTCCAAGCGCCAGGCTTTCCAGCCGAGAGCACCGGCGCCGCACCAGCAGACATATCGTCCTCCCACACCACATCACCCAACCCCACCAGTTAGAGCCCCGGGACCACAGTAGCAGAAGGGAGCTCTGTGTATATTTTGTAGAAGGCCAGGACTTGATTACTCCATCTGTAGAAAGAGATTGAGGCAGTGCTTAGCTTGCGGGTCTGCCACCCACCAGCTTCGGGAATGCCCAGTAGCGAGGGTACCAGTTGCGGGACCACCAACTAGAGGAGCGCCACTTCCGACGCAGCAGCAGAGGTTCGGGCAACATCTGCAGCAGCACAAGGGACCCTAGGGGAAGGCTTATAGTCTAGCTCTTGAGGCGGAGCCTGAGCAGGTTTCGGAGGCAGACTATTTGGCCGACGTCATCACAGGTCATATTTATTTGCATACTTTTCTAGCTCTATGCTTGTTTGATTTTGGTGCATCGCATAGCTTCCTGTCATTAGAGTTTTTGCATAAACACCACTTAGTAGCTACACCTACCGAGGAGATAAGTAGAGTAATGACGGAGGCGGACCAGTACCCATTAGAGCTATCTATAGATGCTCTATTACTATAGCTGGGAAAGAGTTTGGGGGATGATTCTTCGTGATGCCACTCCCCGGGTATGATATCATATTGGGGATGGATTGGCTTAGCTATGCTCACGCAGCTATAGACTGTCATGAGGGTAGTATTCTGTTCAGTCCCCCAGGCACGACACCATTTAGTGTCAGGAGGACAGGGCCGGAGATCAGCCTAGAGCCGAACTGTTGTGTGACAGTTGGGAAGTTAGCACCGCCACACCCTATCATAAAGGAGTTTATGGATGTATTCCCAGAGGATCTTCCAGGACTTTCGCTTGACAGAGATGTGGAGTTCACTATAGATTTAGTACCGGGTTCATCACCAGTATCCCGGACTTGCTATAGAGTGAACCCCAAGGAGGCCGTAGAGATGAAGGAGCAGATTGATGACATGTTGAAAAAGGGTTTCATTCGATCTAGTGCTTCTCCATGGGGAGCGCCAGTGCTCTTTGTGCTGAAGAAGGATGGTACCGTTCGATTGTGCATTGACTATCGGGCGTTGAATACCATCACCATTAAGAACAAATATCCTCTGTCGAGGATAGATGATTTGTTTGACCAGTTGAGTGGGGCGAAGGTATTTTCCAGGATAGATTTGAGATCCGGTTACCACCAGGTAAAAGTCAGGGCTGAAGACATCCAGAAGACGGCGTTCAACACGAAGTATGGACAGTACGAGTTTTTAGTGATGCCATTTGATCTCACAAATGCGTTAACTGTCTTTATGAACTTGATGAATAAGACATTTCACCAGTATCTGGATAAGTTCGTCATAGTATTTATCGACGACATCCTGATATACTCGAAGACGTCGGAGGAGCACGCAGAGCACTTGCGGACAGTTTTGGGGATTCTGAGGAAGGAGAGGTTGTATGCCAAATTGTCGAAGTACGAGTTCTTTTTAGATCGAGTGGAGTTTCTCGATCATGCAGTCACTGGAGAGGGGATCTTAGTGGATCCCAGGAAGATTGTTGCCGTAGAGACATGGAAGACTCCGACATCAGTTTCAGAGATTAGGAGTTTTTTGGGTTTAGCAGACTATTATAGGAAGTTCGTCCAGGACTTTGCTAGGATAGTTGAACCCATGACGAAGCTGACGCGGAAGGACGCAGAGTATATCTGGTCAGAGGACTGCTAGGCAGCATTTGAGGAGCTGAAGAGGAGGCTGACGACCGCTCCAGTTCTGACATTACCTTCAGGATTTGGAGGTTTCACCATTTACAGCAATGCTTCAGGAAAGGGGCTAGGATGTGTCCTACAGCAGCATGAAAAAGTAATTGCTTATGCATCTAGGCAATTACGGACTCATGAACGGAACTATCCTACCCACGACCTAGAGTTAGCTGCGGTGATCTTTGCACTCAAGTTGTGGAAACACTACTTATACGGAGAGCGAGTGAAAATCTTTACTGACCACAAAGCTTGAAGTATATGTTCACACAGAAGGAGCTGAACATGAGGCAAAGACGATGGTTGGAGTTGATGAAGGACTTCGACATCGATTTACAGTATCACCCCGGAAAGGTAAATGTGGTGGCGGATGCGCTGAGCAGGCATCCGATGGCATGGTATCTGATGATAGATCGACATTTGTGGGAAGATCTGGAGAAGCTCGGTATCGAGATAGTTCGGCCAGGATCAGTGATACAAATGATGGCGCTAGACATTCAGTCAGGCTTGATGGAACAGATCAAGGAGACTCAGTCTACAGATGAGAGCCTCCGCAGACTCCGAGTCCAGGCTTTAGCTGGATTGCTGGATGACTTCACCGTAGCAGAGGATGGATCCTTGAGGCATGGCAGCCGGTTATGTATGCCGAAGGAAGAACTGATAGTGGCAGTCTTGCAGGAGGTGCACCGATTGCGATATTCTGTTCACCCTGGTGCCAACAAGATGTACCGTGACTTGCGGGAACATCTTTGGTGGCACGGGATGAAGATAGATGTATCACGTTTCATTTCGAGATGCCTAGTTTGCCAGCAGGTCAAGGCGGAGCGTCAGAGGCCAGCTGGTCTATTGCAGCCATTACCCATTCCCGAGTGGAAGTTGGAGCATATTACGATGGACTTCGTTTCAGGGCTTCCTCGTTCTCAAGGAGAGAAGGATGCCATATGGGTCATCGTTGACAGGCTGACGAAGTGTGCGCACTTCATACCCTTCAAGGTGGGGCTCTCCATCGAGAAGTTGGCGGAGCTATACATGCAGCAGATAGTTCGTTTGCACGGAGTACCAGTGAGCATCGTATCGGACCGGGACAGCAGATTCATGTCCTATTACTGGAGGAGCTTGCAGGAGGAGTTGGGCAGTCGGCTCAAGTTCAGTACAGCGTACCACCCACAGACAGATGGACAGTCCGAGAGGACGATACAGACGCTAGAGGATATACTGAGGACTTGTGTGCTGGACTTTGGCGGATCATGGAAGAGCCATCAGCACTTTGTAGAGTTTTCATACAACAACAGCTACCAAGCCAGCATCGGTATGTCTCCTTTCGAGGCACTATATGGACGACGATGCCATACACCGCTCTTTTGGGATGATGTTAGGGATAGAGTTATGCTTGGGCTAGAGATGATCACTGATGCAGCAGAGAAGGTCAGGATGATCAGAGACAGACTCAGAGTTGCTCATGATAGGCAAAAACACTGGACCGATGCTAGTCGCAGACCGATGGAGTTCGCTGACGGAGATATAGTGTTGGTGAAGATATCACCTACTAGAGGGACGTTCCGGTTCGGACGAAGCGGCAAGTTGAGCCCCAGATACATTGGACCGTTTGAGATACTCGGCAGGATCGGAGAGGTAGCTTACAGGGTTGCACTTCCACCCAACCTAGCATGAGTTCACGATGTCTTTCATGTGTCTCAGCTGAGGAGATTAGGGGTGAGCATTATTCGGTTTTGAACCGAAAACCGAATCGAACCGAACCGAACCGAATAAGAGATTCGGTTCGGTTTTTAAAAAAAATCGGTTCGGTTTCGATTTTGAAAATACTAAATTTTCTTATTCGGTTTCGGTTTCGGTCCAAAACCGAAAACCGAATATATATATATATATATATATATATATATATATATATATATATATATATATATATATATATATATATATATATTAATTATAGGTATATACTAAATATATATAGGTATATACTAAATATATATATAGGTATATAATAAATATATCTAGGTATATTTAGTTATTATATATATTAACAAAAAAACACAAATAAACCCAAAAACCGAATAAACCGTAAACCGAACCGATTTAATTCGGTTCGGTTCGGTTATTGACCAATTCGGTTCGGTTTCGGTTTTGCTTATTCGGTTTCGGTCCAATTCGATTTTCGATTCGGTTGGAACCGAATAAACCGAATACTCACCCCTAGAGGAGATACGTTCCAGACCCCAGCCATGTGCTAGATCATTCAGAGTTGGAGGTCGGACCGAGCCTTGCGGTTACTGAGCAGCCAGTGGAGATATTGGACCGGAGGGAGAAGAGGCTGAGGAACAAAGTCATACCCTTGGTCCGAGTAGCTTGGAGCCGTCACTCTCCGGGGGAATCTACTTGGGAGAGGGAGTCGGACATGAGGGAGAGATCCTTACTTGTTCGACCCAACAACCGCGAGGGAACCACCCGTTCCCGTTTGATACCTTAGAGGTTAGTCTTAATAATAGCCTTAGTCTTCGTTCATATTGTTTGCTAGGTTAGGATGTTTGTAGAGTCTTCTATCCTTGTGAATTTCGAGGACAAAATTTTCAAGGAGGGAAGATTTGTAAGCCCCTAAATATTTTCATTATTTTAAATAAGAATTTAAGATTTTAAATAGCATTTATATCCTTAAAATAAATTATTATAATTATTATGATTTTCTAGAATTTTTAAAATAATTTTTAAAGCAAAAATATCAATTTACAATTTATTAAAATATTTTAAATGCTTTTTGTAATTATTTTAATTGTTTTAAAGCCATTATGCAATATTTGATTTGTCTGTGCAAATTATATTTGCACAGAGCATAGCGGAGGGTATATGTGCAAATTAGATTTTTGCACATTACTATGACGGTGGGTCATTTTGTAATAACTCATATTGGGGGGTTCTGCAAAACGGCCACCCGACCACCACCTTCGGCCGTCATCATCCGGCGATTTCGTCGTAACCCTAACCTAATTCCACCGCCTTTCTCACCCTATAAAGCCTCCCGACTCAACCCTAGCCTAGAGACATCACCCGACCACCACAGCTCCACCCTAGCCAGTCCTAACTCGTCTTCTCCGACCACCCTCGCCGGAACCCTAGATCTAGGTTTCCAGCCAACAGACCACTTCCCGACGAACACCACCGCCAATCGACGCGTCTCGACGAGGGACCCCGTCCTTTTTTCTCGGCGACCCCAACGCCTACAGTCGTCGCCAGCAGCCCGATCGACAACACCCATCGGACACGTACGGTCTTTTCGTTCCGCTTTGCTTTCGTGTCTCGTGACACGTGTGGACTCGCCTAGACACGAGGAGTTCATGATGTGCTCAGACACGGCCAGCTCGTATCGTGCGTGTCGTGCGCGCCTCGGACACTGGACTCGTGTGTCTTCGTGTCCCTAACTGTCAGGACACGAAGATACAGAACTATGGGTTAACGGGTTCAATTAACTGTTATTGGGTTTAAAACCCATTAAGCTAACGGATTTTGGTTATTTAACAAGTTATCGGGTTAGTTTGTTTTCCAACCCATTATCTTAATTTACTATATAACTAACCCAGCCCTATCCTTATCAAGCTAACTCGAGCTGACCCCCGGCCAGCCCGAGCGATGTTAAGTCCCCCCCTGTTTCATAGGCACGAGTTCGAGCCCCCTTGGGCTTGGTTTTATTTCTTTTCTTTTCTTCTCTTTTCTTTTGTATATATATATATATATATATATCTATAATATATTATTATATAAGATATATATAATATATATATTTTCTTTTGTATATATATATATATTTTTTTTTCTTTTGTATATATATATATACTGTTTTTAATTATATTTATATATTTTATGTTATTTCCTTATATATATATATATATATATTATATATATATATATAGATATATATATATATATATATATATATAAGGAAACATAATATATATATAATTATAAAACAGTATTATATATATATTATATATAATATATTATATATATATCTATATATATATATTTATATATATATAATATATAATATCTAAAATATATATTAAAAATAATATATAATATAATAATATATATATATCCTTATATTTATATATGTATACATTATTATATTTATTAATCATGGGCATTTGGTGTCCAAACCTAGCATGGATTTTTGGGCCCAAATGTGTCTAAATACATTCAAGGTCTGTACAAGTCATATTGGACTTGATTCATGACTTTGGGTCCCGTATCTGGACTCCCGTTCAATTTTGTATATGTGGATAAAATATTAAATAGTTAATTATTTATTTTCCAGAAGTTGTAACTTATTGTTTTTGAATTTTTGTATATATTTTAAATGCTGTAAAAAATATGGGAAAAATTGTATTTAAATACTATGTTAATTTAGCTAATTTAATATAATTTTTTTAGCATTTAATTAGTACTTTTGACATTTTATAAAAATAGGAAAACAGAACTCATTTTCAAGATACTTATGTTTACTGATTTTTAGTAAATATCTATGAGTATTTATAAATTCCAGAAAAATTAGTATAAATTTTTATAATTAACAAGGTTGAGTTTAGAGCTTTGTTTTGTGATTATTAGAGTTTATAACTATTTTAATAATTGCTAGAGTAAAGTGCACAGATGAAATTATTAATTAATAATTGTTTTTGAGTCATGACTTGTGATTTTTGGATATTTCTAGTATTTAAATATTAACCTACCTTAGAATAGGAGACCTAGAGGTTGGTTTAGATACCATATCACCTCACGTTGGATTCCTATGCTAATTTCACTTAGCTAAGTATTCAAATGCGTCGTGTCACATCGGTAATGTTAGTCTTTGTTTATAACTTAGATAGCTGAGATAACTCATATTTGTGACAGTGTCAGGATACCAGGCATCTATAGCATTTTCATCACTACCTTGCTTTGCTAAAGACAAGTACCTCTACAAACTTTATTTACTGCATATGATGAATTGTGTACAAATCATGTTAAATACTGATGCCTAAACTGCAAGTTATATTTCTCCATGTTTCACATACTTTATACTGCTCTCAGTATCCACCATGCTTTATACTGTTCCGTATCACCCATATGTTATAAAACGGGTTATGGGGAAACTGTTAGGAGAGTACGTGATTATGCCCCCTTCTCCGTATGTATTTATCGTGCACTGTTACATTCTATATACAACTTTGTCGTATGTCTGATCCCGCGTTTGTATGGATATACACCGATGTCGTTAAGTGTACGTATGTGCACTTCAGAAAATTGATATGTACCACTGTACATCCTATTTACCTATTGACCGATCATGTACATGCTATAATTTTAAACTTTAAAACAAACATATAATGCCATGATGAAATGTATCTAAAACTGGATAAATCAAGATATGCCATGATTCTTGTTTATTACATTTCAGTTCATTCCATGCTACGTATATTTAGTTTGTTAGAAACAGTACTTGCTCCCGTCCTGACAGGATAACGTTGTAGTATACTTATCGAGGAGGAGTTGCTTGGTGATTCTTATTATGGGGTTGCCATCGAGGATCAGACTTTACCTTACGAGGATGTACCTGCGGAGAAACTCGTCTAGTTTGTGTAGTTGCTCGGACTTTGAGAATAGTCATATTGTTAGACTATGTATTTGATACTGGACCTGTATCCAGTTTTATGTCTTGGCTTTGTATTTAGAACATATTTATATACAAGATGACTTTTGTGTTTGAAATATTTCTGACTCAATATGACATATAGAACTATTAGCACATTTTGATCATATATTGTTTGTCTTTAGAACATCTTACTACGTTTTATCTCAAGCGTAGGCTGGACATGACTCGGCCCGGCCCAACAATTTGGATAGCGGATCGTGACACCAAGTAAAAGGGTGGTGCCCTTAGAAAAAACCATTTAAAGACAGACTTCCATTTGACAAGTCCCTTGTTCATTGGAATGTATTTTAGGGACTTGATGGATACTCCAACTTATTTCGGCTTCCACTACATTTTGTTATTTGTTGATAATTTTTCAAGTTTCATTTCAGTGTACTTTGTAAAGGAAAATTTTGAAGACTGCGAGCAATTCATGGTAGGGGTGAGCATTATTCTGTTTTGGACCGAAAACTGAACCGAACCGAACCGAATAAGAGATTCGGTTCGGTTTGGAAAAAAAAATTCGAATCAGTTTCGGTTTTGAAAATACTAAAATTTTATATTCGGTTAAGACGTGTAATTATGTAAATACCTTCAATTCTATATATAGTTGTAATTAAAATGTGTATATTTTGAAAACAACAATTCTATTTATGTGTTTTGAACAAATTTTGGTATTTAACAACTAGTCTAACTTTGGATGTAAATATAACAAATGTGTATATAAAAATTATAATTTTTAATATCATTTAATCACGATTTTAACTTTGGATCATATCCATTATACAATAGAAATAGTCAACCAAATAAACCAGATCGTTATTCGGTTCGGTTTTAGATTTTTGGAATTTTGGTTTATTTGGTTTTGATTATTTGAATTTGGTTGAAATCGCATAAATTGAATGCTCACCCCTACTTTATGGAGCTCAAAGAAATCGTTGAAGATGTGCTGAACTTGTCAAGAAGTTGAGAACCTATAACAGAAAATAGTTTAAAATTTAGGATTTCAGGATTTCTTTGACAAAGCATGGAATCAAGAGAAAGCTCTATTGTCTAGAAACTCGGCAACAAAACGATGACATGGTTAAAAGTGTAGGAAGGATGAATACACTTATCTTTGGAAAATTTAAAAATCTTCACTAGGCTGTGTTTGATTGGGCTTTTTTTCCATGAAAAATATTTCCATCACAAATTTTCCACCAATTGTAATGTTTGATAGCTCATATTTTCCATGGAATTATTTTCCAAAAAACTATCATTTTCCATATTTTCATCTAAAATGGTGGAAAATGAAACTTGTCCAACCCATAGGAAAATATCATTTTTCATGGAAAATACCTATTTTCCGTGGAAAATAATGGCAATCAAACACCCAAATTAAGTTTTCCATGGAAATTTTTTAAAATTCCATGAAATTTTTTTCCTAGGAAAATAATTCCATGAAATTAATTTCTTTTCCACATATTTTCCACCTTGCAATCAAACACACCCTAAGTTTTATTTTCTGGAAATTGCTAAGAAACCAAATTTCGGAGTTTGTTTGTATGAAAAATCCACCGCATGATGGATTTTATGAAATGTCCAGAATTATATATTTTCACGTTAAATATTTCAAGATTCCCTTTAGATGCTCTGTATTTACAAAATTATCATCTTTATAATACCATAACTACCATTCGCACAAACTTAGATTTGGATTGCGATTTTCGTCTTCTTCTTCACGAGATCTGAATTCCATTGCTATCATCTTCAGCAGAGATCACAAAGATCGTTCGTAGTTCACTGTGCTTTTCTTCAGTCGAACTCCGATCATCGTTCATCATCATCATCATCGTGGAGAGATTTGAATCTTTTCGGCGATTAGGTCAATTATGGAGAGAAGATCTTCTTCTTTTCCATAAGAGTTAGCATCGTTTTGAAAGAAGAACGAAAACTCTTGAATTTTTGTTCCTGACAAATTTTTTTCACAAAACAAAAAACAAAAAAATAGGTTTTAGGTTTCTGTCGACTGTTCTCCATCATTCTCCGTGTTAAAATCACGGAGAATGACCATTCTTCGTGCTAAAACCACGGAGAATGGCCATTCTCCGTGTCAAATTGACGGAGAATGGCCATTCTCCGTATTAAAATGACGGAGAATGCAAAATGACGGAGAATGGTCATTCTCCGTGTCAAAATGACGAGAATGGCTCCGTGATAAAATGACTGAGAATGGCCATTCTCCGTCATTTTAACACGTAGAATGGCCATTCTCCGTGTTAAAATGACGAGAATGGCCATTCTCGTTGTTAAATTGACGGAGAATGGCCATTCTCAGTCATTTTGACACGAAGAATGGCCATTCTCCGTCATTCTAACACGAAGAATGGCTATTCTTTGTCAATTTAACAAGGAGAATGGCATTTCTCCGTGGTTTTAGCACGGAGAATGGCCATTCTCCGTAGTTTTAGTACGGAGAATGGCCATTCTCTGTAATATTACCACGGAGAATGATCATTCTCCTGTATTTTATGGCCAGTTGAAACTTTGAAGGACCATAACTTTTGACTGGGAGGTCGAAACGAGGTCCGATTTGTCGCAAAAGGAGCATATTTTCGAGGAGCCGGAGATTAACCACTTCTCCGTTAGTCGGCCTTCCGAAATTTTAGAATCGCAAAAAAAGATGTTTAGACCTCCGTTTTGACAGTTTTACCATTTGTCGACCTTTTCGAAATTTTTCGACGAGTTTTTGAAGTAAGGTTTGAAGATTTTTGAGGAGAAAACCTAGATTCGAAAGTGAGCAGCATATGGAAGAAGAGGAAGTATCGAAACGTTTTTTAAGAGTAGTTTCGTGGGTTTTTCAATAAATTAGAAGGAAGAGCAAAAAGGTCATTAGGAACCCCCTTTATATATTTTTTGCTAATTCTGGGCACGCGATGAAATGTTATTTTGCGGTAGATTTTTCATAAAAATTTTCGTTTTTTGCATTTCATAAATTTCCCTTTTATTTTTATAGGTTTTTAGAAATTAGGGAGAGGGATGACCCCTCAAGTCATAATGGTGCTTCGCCTACTTAGGATAGACAATAGTCTCACTTGTTAAAGAAATACCATCCCCTTTTTTTTTTCCTTATAGAAACTTCTAATTCAAAGCTTAGAGGATCTTAATACACTTCACAATGACTTTACCTTCATGTCATCATTATGAATAAAAATATTTATAAAAAAAGGAAGAAGATAATAAGAATTTGTCTTAGAAGTTGTAAAAAAAATTACTTTTGTTGTCTTTCCAATATTTTGGCATTGGAGAAGACTTTTTTATCTCATTATCTTTTGTGAGTATAATCTTGACAACTATGAAAGATATTGTCTTGTCTCATGCCACCTAATAAACACAACACAAAATAAGACAAAGGGTTGGAGATGCTCTTATCCAAATAGGAAGTGAAGTGGTGGGACCTCCATATCTAATACTTAGCTAAGAGCATCTCCAATCATATTGTCTTCGTTATGTGTTGTGATTATTATGTGATATGAGATACTAGACAATGACTTTCGTAGATGCCAAGATTATATTCACAAAAGACAATGAGATAGAAAAATCTTATCCAATGCAAAAATTGAGAAAACAATAAAATTACCTTTTGCAACTTTCAATGCAACTTTTCCTCGTCTTCATTTTTTTATAAATATTTTTATTCATAATTGATGATGTGGATGGAAAGTCATTGTTAAGTACATTGTCTAGAAGTGGACAACTAACTTCACAATGTCTTTGTCATGCCATGTCACCTTCATAATTATTTATTTGACATTTGCATTGAAGAAACACTTTCTAAATTAAACCTTGTGTTCATATGTGGAAACTACTTCCTTCTAAACTCCCAGTAGGGTTGGAGATGCTCTAACTAGGAAGTGAGGTGGTGGGACCCACATATATAATAGGATTTGGTGAAGGCTGGTACCTTTACCTTCTATGTCCAAAGTTACCGAGCCAGGCTTGCTTAAAAAGTGTAAGGCCATCTCCAATGGATTATGAGGGTTTCTATCTCCCCTATTTTTATGATAGTAATCTTCTTTAGAGCATCTTCGACCATAATGTCTTGTAATGTGATATGATTTCTATATGATATGAGGCACATAATAATATATTTTTAGGTGACAAGATTATATTCACACAAGACAATGAACCAATGCAAAATTATTGAGAAGCAAATAAAATCGAGTTTTTTTTAACTTCAAGGCAAGTTTTTTTTTTTCCTTTTCTTCTTTCTAAATATTTTTATTCATAATTGATGATGTTGAAGTCCAGTCATTGTTAAGTGTATTGTCTAGAACTAGACAGCTTCACACTGGCTTTGCTAGGTCATGCCATGTCAACTTCACAACTTATTTGACATTTATATTGGAGAAAGATTTTTTCAATGAAAACTTATTCATATGTGGCAACAACTTTTTTTTTCAAACTTACATTGCATTGGAGATGCACTTAGAAAAAATAACTCACAATGGAGATTTTTGTAACAATTTCTATCCTATGTGGCGATGATGTAGGATGGAGAATTTCTATGGAGATTTCTATATAGAAATTCTCTCTCATAGCAATTAATATTAGGCCTACATCACTAAATTGATCCTCATTTTTGTCACATATGATAGAAATGGAGAACCATTGGAAAATATTTGTGTGTGTGCAATTTCTATATTGAAACCTTGCCAACTAGGATAGAAATTTTCTTAAAGTACGATGCCAAGTAGAATACAAACTCAATTTTAGAAATCACGTGTCCTACGCCTTTTACCCAAAATATGACATGGGATTCCTAATATATTTTAATACAATACATAGAAATAATTCAGAAAATAGTATTCAAATTTATTAATATTTTAGATAGCCTTTTATAAAAAAAAAATTGGGAATAGATTTAATTTATAGTGGATTATGTTAACATGTACTTAAAGTACGTTTGACGGAATATTATATAATCGTGAATTCTATATTTCGAAAATTAAAATTTTAGTAATAAAATTTTCGAAAATTATATTTCATGTTTGGTGACTATATAAATATTCCAAAAAAATGATAAAATAAAATGAAAATGAAAAGAAAAGGAAAAAGAAAAAATATTGAGTGAAACAAAAAAAAAAAAACAAAAAAATTTCTTTAAAAATCAATTTTTTAAAATGATTTCTTTTATAAAATGGGGGAAAAAAACAAGAAACAAAAAAATAATTTTATAAAATATAAAATATAAAACGAGAAACTAGAAACAAGAAAGATAAAAAAAAATACGAAGAAAACAAGAATTTCTTTTAGAAGAGTATTAAAAAACAACAAAGATTTCCATAACTGACGCTTGATTGTTGCAAAACGATCTCCTACTCTCAGCACATTCTCTACTTGATGGGTGATTCGACCCTTTTTCTACTTTTCCATAAATAAAATTCTTGTTACCTCGAACATGTTTCAAATCAACGATGCCCGATTAAATGCATGATGTACACTAAGAATAGAACATGGGATAATGGTAGCTATCTAGTATAATTATGATTTAACTTAAAATAATAAGCTTCACACACAAAGAGAGCAGTTAAGGTTCAATAAAGATAAACTGTTAGAAGGAAACAAATAACGAAACGTCATGCGAACTGAGAAGTTAAGGTTCAATAAACCGATAAACTGTTAAAAGGAAACAGAATAGTGAAACATAGGTTGTAGCATGGTGCCGAGGTATTTGACGCCTACAGGTAGCCAAATCAGAACATACTACTTTAAGGAAAATGAACTGTTGCATAAGTATATAGATAATACTGCTTAATTATGTTTCTAAATACTAGTAGGGCCACACTTGTTGTTATCAGAATTTGCGTATACCAATAGTTATCAGTCGAGCATTTAGATAGCACCATACGAGACACTCTACGAGAGGAAATGTCGATCACCAATATGTTGGAATGATGTCGGTGAACGACATGCACTCAATCGAAACTGGTGGAGCAGACCGTCGGGAAGGTCCGTATGATTCGAGACAGACTTCGCATCACGCGTAGTCGACAAAAGAGTTATGCAGATACCAATCGGCGCCCACTAGAATTTCTGGCCGAGGACCACTTGAAATAAACACCGATGTGGGGTGTAATGCATATCAGAATCAAAGATAAATTGAGTCCAAGATTCGTAGATCCTTTCGAGATCCTCGAAAGAGTGACAGTCATAACTTATCGGATTGCATTACTCTCTGTCCTGGCTAAAGTGTACGACGTCTTCCAAGTTTCTCAACATCGGAGTATGTGCTTGATCCAAGTCATGTGGTTCGATCAACTGGAGCTGCATGTAGACTTGTCATACTCAGAAGAACTAGTTCAAATCTTGGACGGTAAGGAAAAAGTTCTGCAAAATTGATGATGTTCTTGGTTCGCGTGCTATGGCGTAACCATTCAGTTGATAAATCGACATGAGAAATGGAGACAGAGATGAAGGAGAAGAACCCTTCGTTGTTTGTCAATTAGAGGTCAGACTCTTGTTCTTAAGTTTCGGGACGAAGCTTTTTGTTAGTGGTATATTATCTAGTGCCCCATTCACTCGGGCGGCGCACTACGTAATGGTCTCGTGGCTAGTTGACTCAAACATGAACTTAGATGGCTAGTCTGACTCAGTTAGGAGCTTGGTATACGAAAATCCTTTTCGGTATCAAGCAAATCGATTCAGACGAATGCTATAAGAACCTTTCCAACTAATGGATTGATGTTGGAATAAGTCCTAGATGCATGGACTACGTCTCGATGAGTGAGCTCTACATAAGAGTCCCTTCAACGGGGCCATTCTGTTCTATGGTTTTCTGGAATGTTTTTGTTGCTTGGTTTTGATGAATATGTTTTACCGTCGATTTCTACATTCATTCTTGATAATTTCGAGAGGAGGGATTAAGAATGATTCTAATACAATGTTGGTGCCATTATAGGAGCTCGTATAACTAACGCTTGATCGTTGTGAAGCGATCTACTACTCTCAGCGCATTCTCTACTTGGTGGGTGGTTTGGACCCTTCTTTTCTACTCCTTCCATAAATAAAATTCTAGTTGCCTCGAACACGTTCAAATCGACGATGTCGATTAAATGCATTTGTACCACTAAGGTATATAATATATGGAATAATGTAGCTATCTGATATAGTTATGCTTTAACTTAAAATGAAGCGAACGGTTAAGGTTCAATAAACAGATAAATTGTTAGAAGGAAACAGAATAATGAAACGTCATGCGAAGTAAGCAATTAAGGTTCAACAAACTGATAAACTGTTAATAAGATATGGAATAACGAAACGTCGGTTGTGGTATGGTGCCTCGGGGTGTTTGGTACCTACGGGTAGCCAAATCAGAACATACGACTTTGAAAAAAATGAACTGTTGCATGAGTATATAGATAACACTGCTTAATTCTGTTTCGTGTCATGCATATGTTTCAAAAGATAAATTGTCACGCATTAGCATGGTCATGGACAACTTGTGCACAAGGTTTAGCTTTCCTCGAAATTGTATCCGAGGTACCGAAACCGAATCGACCTGGGGGATTATAAATCGTGCTTCGGCATGAGGCATTTGTAGGGCATCCAGTTGTGCTTGCAACCCGAACTGATAGGGGCGTCGTAAATGTTACGTAATAGTCTTTCATGGTGTCGATATCACCAATGACTGCATATAAGATAGATAGCATGCTCATCTATTGTCTTCTACAGGTAGTAAGTATTATCTTTTTTTATGGAGGGACGGACACGAACGTAGTAAGAAATGATATAAAATGCTATGTTATACTGTTTCAAGTATGCCATCGGTATGAAGTTTAATTCATCTAGTTCTGAATAACAAGATAATTTGAATGCATTATCCCTTAATAAGCAATGTCGGTTTAGGCGAATGGGTTCGTCATGCTCACTAGTGCATTCCCAAGTATACTAATTCCTAAATCCTCATGTGACGCGAATATTTGAGAGTGCATATTTTCTAAGCCAAAACTGAAGTTCGAAGAGGCATTTTAAGCTCTTCCTATTTCGAAGTATTTTGATGTCGTTTCATCTCGAAGACGTTTTTGGTTTCAGCGTATAAAAGACGTAAATGTATGGAACGACAAGTATAATTTCATGACAGCTTTGTCGAATATTTTGTTATTTCAATGAATGTAGCCACAACGACATATCTAATGTAAAAACAACCTTGCACTCTGCCACAAGTTATTAATGAAAAGCTATTTTCTTCCTATATTACGTCTTCAACTCTTACGATTGTAGAATTCAGTTTGTTCTAAAGAATTATCAAATATACGTTCTTGTCTTGTACAAGTGCAATTTAGACTTATATGACATCACGTCCCAGAAAACGATCGATTCGACAGAAATTGATGCAAAGACGAATGATTCGCAAATCGAAACGTGACATACGGTATATGATACCTCAATCAGAATATCAACTATCAATACAATATCCAAATTAGAATCACAAAATAGCCATAACTCATTCACAGAAAAAATATAATGGTAGATAAGTGAAAAATAACATCTACTAATATCCAAATGAAATATATCCAGAATCGAGTAAGTCTAAGATAATCCTCAAAATCCATAAGTACATGCCATAGAGTGTCTCGGGAACAAACCTGGAAAAAAAAGTTGAAGAAACTACGACTGAAACTACCAAGGGATAACTGGTACTAGCTGTATCATGTCAACCTAGAGCTGAACCTAGAGCTGCTCAGTCGAGATGTCCGCATCTCACACCTGGGATATATTGAGTAGGTACAAGTCCTCTCCTAAAATATCAACGTATCTAGTCAGAAATGAAACAACTACAAGTACTATGCATAGCAATAGTAAAACTATAATGACAACATCTATGAAAGACGAATAATGTAGAACATGTGACAACTGATAATAAAGATAGCATGGTAAAATAACTGATAAACTAACATGGCATGGAACAAGAAAAGAGACTAATAACAATGCGAAACAAAGCTGCAACTAATCAAACTGTGTAGAATACGACTTTCAGTACATAGACGGCTAGGGGTAAAATATGGCACCTCGTACGTGTAGTGTACGATAACTATTCTTCACGATACCATGTGATAGTTCGGAGTTGACTAAATACATATTAAGGTAATACTTATTGTTATCAAATACAAACACTTCTTGTAAACCGCCTCCACCATTTCTACTGAAAAAATACAGTTCGACTACCGAAACTCAAATAGGAACTCACAGTAAGTAACTTGCAATCACGTTATGACATGTACAAATTTTTTTATCTAGGTCCTTGACTTTTTTTATTTAGTTCTTTAAAAAAAAAAAAAGATGAGAAGCATGTAAACCAACGTTTTTTATGGCCGATTAAAAAATTAAGAACTCATGAGTTTCTTTAGGATTTTTGAATAAAATAATATCTCGATTGTCAAGTTGCCTTTGAACAATGTTTAGGTGGTTTGACAATAATCTCTATCATATTGAACATTAGGATAAAGCTGACGTCATCGTATTGCAAATTTCTAGTGTACATGGACGTTTATGGCCATCCTTTATAAGTGAAAAAATGTTACTTAAGCTTCACCCGATGGCGGTTTTGCATCCGCCTCTGAGTATACTAGAGACGGTTGTAGAGGATCTTTAAAAACCGCCTCTTTAGACTTAGAGGTGTTGTTTTCTCTAGACGGTTTAAAAAGCCGCTCTTATGAAACCATCTCCAAATGGCTTAGAGACAGTTAAAACTGCCTCCAGTAATAAAATTAACTGCCTCAAGAGGTCTAAATTTTATTAGTATCATATCAATACCCTATAAGATCTGTCCTACCATTAATATACATCTCATTGATACGAACTCATTCTTCTCCTTACAGACTGAAGCTCTGAAAGACATGAACTCTGAAGACTAAAAGACTAATTGGGTACTGACACTCGTTGAAGACCCTGACTGACACTAAAGAACTGATACACTGAGGATAAGGAGGCTACAACCTGCATACAACCCAGATCTTGATGTACTGAATACTGAGGGCCAAAGATTGTTGAATCTACTATACAATGGACATATGAATCCGTACCCGTATCAGCAGAGTATCAGAACACCGGATAATTGAGGACATAAATGTAATTAGAATAGATTCTCTTTTGTGATCTTCACTTGTTAATCTAAATAGGGATTATAGTCTATAAGTAGGGGTGAGGAGAGAGAAAAGTGTGTGAAGAATGTAGTTTTCTTTAGTTTAATTTCTATAGCTTATTTCAAAAAAAAAAAAATCTATAGCTACTTGTAACTGATTTTCCCTCCTTGTAAACCGCATCCACCATTTCTACTTAAATTAAAAAATATGTAGAGACAACTGTCAAACTGTCTTTGAACAAAGTTTAGGTGGTTTGACAACAACCTTTATCATATTGAACATTTGAATAATCCTGACGTCATCATATTGCAAATTTCTAGAGTATAGGGGCATTTATGGACATCCTTTATAAGTGCAGAAATGTCATTTGTGGAGGCTCTTAAAAAGCCGCCTCCATAGACTTAGAGGTGTTGTTTTTTTCTAGACAGTTTATAAAAAGCAGCCTTTATGAAACCATCTCCATATCCATATGACTTGGATATTGTTAAAACTACCTCTAGTAATAAAAATAAATGCCTCAAGAGGTCTAAACTTTATAGTATCACATCAATACCCTATATGATCTATCCTACCATTAATATACATCTCATCTCCAAGAGCTTTGGAATATGTAAATAAGGGAATAACAAATTTCATCGTCTTCGGATAGTTTCATACTTTCTTGTATGGAGGTAGGACAAGAAGGAAGTATAGATAAAGATAATAATAACATACAACAAAGATAGATTAGGATAATCTGAAACTTAGGAGTACAATACATGCCAAGATTAAAGTTTACTCACTGTTCTTCTACTCCTAGGATTTAAAAAACGTAAAGGTGAATAAATACATTTTAAAGGATTTAAGTTTGAATAGACATGGACACAGGTTCGGGTACGAACACAATAAGATCAAAATAAGGTACATTTTTTAACTTAGGATACAGGTTCTGACATGAATATAGTCATATATACAGGGACGGATCTAGAAACTTGTGTGTGTGTGTGTGTGTGGGGGGGGGGGGGGGGGGGGGGGGGGGGGGGGGGGGGGGGGGGGGGAAGCTTCCTATTTATATGGCAATGCCAAGAGATCAAATATAGAATACGTCTAACAGTAAGGTTAAGCGGCCTAACTGTTAAAAGTTTTCTTGCTGACAAAACTTTTTGCCAAAATTATAATCATCCCTATACCGACCTTATCCAAAATTCATTGGTGGCCTTTGGGTTCTTGATAGATCTGCCTCTTTATATGTACACATTAAAATAAATCTATATACATATTTTGTCCATTAGAACTTAATAATACTACATTTAAGCAATTTTAAAGAGTAACCAAGTTCAAAAAAGTTCTAGAAAGATGTCGCATAAAAGAAACTTTAATTTCACATATCTAAACTATGTTATGTACAATCATTACCATGTCAAATAACAACCATATTTTGGGTCTCTTTGGAGTCTAGGTATGCGAGTCCATGACCCTGTCAAATCACAACCATATTTTGGTCTTTTTGGAGTCTAGGTATGGGCGAGTCATAGACTCATAGCTGGCATGAGTGTCAGGAAGTAATGTGTTGGACAATCTGGATACGGTCCTCTAGAAGAGCATTTGTGCAACCTAGGGTCCTACTCTAGAACTTGCTATATTATTGGCTTACTGCAGTTATAACTCAGTATTCTAAGATTATTGTCAATTTGTATTCCTAGCTCTGGTGGCATAAGTGCAAACATTTCTTATGTCCTCATTTCATAATCCCTCTTTTAACATTATTAATCAATGACCACGATCATAATACTTGGTTACAATTTCATTCAATTTTCCGCTTTTCTTTTCCTCATCAATTGTTCCATTCTGGTATATTATAGTGGCCTTTCAGCCGTTGGTGACATTTCCACATTGGCCAGCTATAATGGCCTACCCAATCTCGGCCAACTAGATGACCAATGAAACTTATCGACACAGCTAATCAGGTATCCTGATGACTTAGCAACCGATAAGGTCTCATACATACCATGGCAACGAGTCTAGTGTACTCCTGCAACCAACTAGTCATAATTATATATCCAATGTCTATGATAAAAGGTGGACGTCTCCTGTGATCACCTTGATGTTTGTTTACCTACACATACATTTACATGATAGGAATTTAGAAGAACACCGTATATAGGAAATAAAATTAGACGCTTCATTCATCATTTGATCCTAAAAAATAGTCGAGTCTTTAGGAAATCAAATAATTCCACATCTGAGATGCCCAAACTTTTCTGACACGAGAAATTCATCCATCTCGTTGTTCGCATGCCCTAGGAAGCACATACACTAAAAATTGGTGATACGTTGGGTCGAACATGTATCACACACGTAGTGGACATCCCAACATACAATAGGACAAGATTATAGGTGTCGTAATCGTATCGTTGAGGTCCTTAATGTGTCGTTTCGTATCCGTGTCCGTGCAACATAGCGAACATAAAGCATTTGAAGAATTGCATGACAGAAAAAGTGAGTAATGCACCTAGTGCGGCGGCGCATCGTCGAACGGAGTCGTGACAAGTTGGGGATTTGGCGTAGCTACAAGAGCAGCAGCGACACTAGAGCCGTGCTGCAGCTTGATGACGAGCCAGCGCACGGCCTTGCTCATATGCTCCAGACGCACAACGCTGATAGATGGTATGCCGGAGTTGTCGGGCTTGGAGCCTGATCTGGATACGTGGTGGTTGGGGCCGCGCCAGTGGCCTCGTCGACGAGGCACTCAGAGCCGATGCGCTATTTGAGGGACTCGACGAGCTCCTCGGCCTAGTCGCATGAGACCATGAAGAGCTCCCAGCATTGCTTGAAGGACTCCACTGCCGTCCGTGGCCGGGGTCTTCTGCCCGTTCTGCTGCTCCTTCGCCTCCAGGACACCGCCGCCGCCACAAAGTTGGTACGAGTTGCTCAGGGAATATGCGATGCTCTCCAGTAGGAGATGAGATAGGAGATGAGATGATATGAGAATTTCTCGGCTCTCTTCTGTTTGGGTTCCTTTTAATTTCGGCTCTCTTCTGATCAGGTTCCCTTTCAAATTCTCCCCCCTTTTAAATATCTTTCCTCCTTTCCTACTCCTAATCCTAATAGCCTTTCATATTGGAGGCTTTAGAAAAGTTATTCCTACTTCAGGTTGATCATAATCCTAATAGCTTTTCTACTAAAAAAAAGGCTTATAAAATTAAGAACTCATGAGTTTCTTTAGGATTTTTAATAAAATAATATCTAGAGACGATTGTCAAACTGCCTTTGAACAAAGTTTAGGTGGTTTGGCAACAACCTTATCATATTGAACATTAGGATAATGTTGACATCATCATATTGCAAATTTCTAGTGTACGGGGGCGTTTATGGACATCCTTTATAAGTGAAAAAAATGCCATTTAAGTTTCACCCTATGACAGTTTTGCATCTGCCTCTAAGTGAGTATAATAGAGACGGCTGTAGAGGCTCTTATAAAAACGCCTCTATAGACTTAAGAGGTTTTTTTTCTAGGCGGTTTGTAAAAGCCGCCCTTATGAAACCATCTCCATATGGCTTAGAGACCGTTAAAACTGCCTCCAGCAATAAAATTAACTGCCTCAAGAGGTCTAAATTTTAATATTATCATATCAATACCCTATAAGATCTATCCTACCATTAATATACATCTCATTGATACGATCCTATTCTTCTCCTTATAGACTGAAGCTCTGAAAGACACTGAAGCTTCAAGACTAGAAGACTAATTGGGTACTGACACTCATTGAAGACCCTGACTAACACTGAAGAACTGATACACTGAGGATAAGGAGGCTACAACCTGCATACAAACCAGACATTGATGTACTGAATACTAAGGAGGGCCAAAGGTTGTTGAATCTACTATATACTGACCAGTACATATAAAGTTGTACCCGTATTGATAGAGTATCAGAACACTGGATAATTGAGGACAGAAATGTAATTAGAAGAGATTCTCTTTTGTAATCTTTACTTGTACTTGTTGATCTGAATAGGGATCAGAGTCTATAAATAGGGGTGAGGAGAGAGAATTGGGTGTGATGAATGTATGTTTTCTTTAGTTCAATTTCTATAGCTACTTGTAACTGATTTTCCCTCCTTGTAAACCACATCAACCATTTCTACATAAATAAAATAATACTTAGAGACGATTGTCAATGTGCCTTTGAACAAAGTTTAGGTAGTTTGACAACAACCTCTATCATATTGAACATTAGGATAATCCTGACATCATCATATTGGTCATCATATTGCAAATTTCTAGTGTACAGGGGCGTTTATGGACATCCTTTATAAGTGCAAAAATGCCATTTAAGTTTCACCCTGTGGCTGTTTTGCATCCGCCTAAGTGAGTATACTAGAGAAGGTTGTAGAGGCTCTTAAAAAGCCGCCTCCATTGACTTAGAGGTGTTTTTTTTTCTACGCGGCTTATAAAAAGCAGCATTTATGAAACCATCTCCATTTGACTTAGATACCATTGAAACTGTCTCTAGTAATAAAAATAAATGCCTCAAGAGGTCTAAATTCTAATAATACCATATCAATACCCTATATGATCTATCATGCCATTAATATACATCTGATCTCCAAGAGTTTTGGAATATGCAAATAAGGGAATAACAAATTTCATTGTCTTCGGATAGTTTCATATTTTCTTGTACGGAGGTTGGCAAAAGGAAATATAGATAAAGATACTAATAACACACAACAAACGTAGATTAGGATATCTAAAGTCATGAGTACAATACAAGCCAAGATTAAAGTTTACTCGCTGTTCTTCTACTGCTAGGATTTAAAAACGTAAAGGTGGATAAATACACTTTAAAGTATTTAAGTTTGGTCCTAGCTAGGTTACAAACATAGAAATGGACACGGGTTCGGATACGAACACAATAGAGATTCAAAATGTGGTATATTTTTAACTTAGGATACGGGTTTCAGCATGAATATAGGCATATATACAGGGACGAATCTAGAAACATTTTTTTTATTTTTATTTTTTTTTTTTTGGGGGGGAGGGGGAGCTTCCTCTTTATATGGCAATGCCAAGAGATCAAATATAGAATAAGTCTAACAGAAAGAGGTTAAGTGGCCTAATGGAAAAGTTTTCTTGCCGCTAAACTTTTTGCCAAAATTATAGTAGTCCCTATACCGACCTTATCCAAAACTCAGTGGTGGCCTTTGGGTTCTTGATAGATCTGCCGCTTTATATGTACACACTAAAATAAATCTATATACATACTTCGTCCATTAGAACTTAATATTACTACATTTAAGCAATTTTAAAGAGTAATCAGGTTCAATAAAGTACTAGAAAGATGTCGCATAACAGAAATTTTAATTTCACATATCTAAACTATGTTAGGTACAATCATTACCATGTCAAATCACAACCATATTTTGGGTCTCTTTGGAGTCTAGGTATGAGCGAGGCCATGACCCTGTCAATTCACAACCATATTTTGGTCCCTTTGGAGTCTAGGTATGGGCTAGTCATAGACTCGTAGCTAGCATGAGTGTCAGGAAGTAATGTGTTTGACACGTGTTAAATCTGGATACGGTCCTCTCGAAGAGTATTTGTGCAACCTAGGGTCCTACTCTAGGGCTTGCTATATGATTGGCTTACTGCAGTTATAACTCTATATTCTAAGATTATTGTCAATTTTTATACCTAGCTCATGGTGGCATAAGTGCTAACATTTCTTATGTCCTCATTTTTCATAATCCCTCTTTTAACATTATTCATCAATGACCACGATCATAACACTTAGTTATACAATCTCATTGAATTTAGAGTTCCACTTTTCCTCGTCAATTGTTCCAATATGGTAATTATAGTGGCCTTCCAGCCGTCAGTGACTTTTCCACATTGGCCAGCTATAATGGCGCAACCCAATCTCGGCCAACTAGCTGACCAACGAAACACTTGTTTATCGACCCAGCTAATCAGGTATCCTGATGACTTAGCAACCGATAAGGGGCTCATATATACCATGGCAACGAATCTAGTGTACTCCTGCAACCAACTAGTCATAATTATATATTCAATGACTATGAGAAAAGGTGGACGTCTCCTGTGATCTCCTTGATGTTTGTTTACCTACCCATACATTTACATGATAGGAATTTAGAAGAACACCGTATATAGGAAAGAAAATTAGACGCTTCATTCATCATTTGATCCTAAAAAATAGTCGAGTCTTTAGGAAATCAAATAATTCCACATCTGAGATGTCCAAACTTTTCTGACACAAGAAAGTCATCCATCTCCTTGTTCGCATGCCCTAGGAAGCATATACACTCCAAAAATTGGTGTTGTGTTGGGTCGAATTTGTATCAGACACGTAGTGGACACCCCAAAATTCAATAGGACACAACAAGATAGGTGTCTAATCATATCGTTGGGGTCCATAACGTGTCGTTCCGTATCCGTGTCGTGCAACATAGCGAACACAAAGCATTTGAAGAATTGCATGACAGAAAAAAGGTCAGTAATGCACCTAGTGCGGCGTCGCATCGTCGAACGGGGTCGCGGCAGGTTGTGGATTTGGCGTGGCGGCGGCAGCGGCGGCGGCACCAGAGCCGTGCTGCAGCTCGATGACGAGCCAGCGCACGGCCTTGCTCATCTGCTCCAGACGCACGGCGCTGATGGGCGGTATGCCGGAGTCGTCGTGCCTGGAGCCTGATCCGGATCCGGTGGTGGTGGGGGCCGCGCCGGTGGCCTCGTCGACGAGGCACTCGGAGCCGATGCGCTGCTTGAGGGACTCGACGAGCTCCTCGGCCTGGTCGCAGGAGACCTTGAAGAGCTCCCAGCACTGCTTGAAGGACTCCAGCGCCGCGTCCGTCGCCGAGGTCTTCTGCCCGTTCGACTGCTCCTTCGCCTCCAGGACCCCCGCAGCCGCCGCCACGAAGTCTTGGTACGAGTTGCTGAGGGAATCCGCGATGCTCTCCATCAGGGTCTGCTTGGATTGAGGAAAAAAAAAATAAGTAGTTAAGTAGAGCTGTCAGGACGGGCCGGCGGGGGGCCGTAACCCACCATAACCCACTATTTAGCGGGACGGGACGGACCAACTAGGGGTGCAACTCGGGCGGGTTGGGTCGGATTTGAGGTCAACCCGAGCCCAACCCGATAGATCATAAGTCTAGCCCAAGCCCAAACCCGACCCGACTCCGGGTTCAACATATGAAGCCCAAGACCAAGCCCGGAGGATCGGGTTGGGCTCGGGTTGGGTCGGATCCATCGGGTTTATCGGACTCTAATATGATATTTGAAATAATTTAAACAAGAGTAATATGAAATGCATAATCAAATAGCAATCAAGCCTCAATCATTACAAAATAAAACTGAAATGAGATTTAGGACAAAGAATTGAAGAGTTTGGGTGAAAAAAAAAATTATAGTTTAAACTTTTTATTTAAGTAGTATGAAATAAATATATATAAATATATATGTGGGTTTCGGGTTCTTCGGGTTACCCAACACATGAACCCAAGCCCAACCCGATTTTTGATCGGGTTCAAATATTTTAACCCGAGCCCAAGCCCGAACCCGAATATCTTCAACCATAACCCAACCCATTAACGGGTTTACCCGATCGGGTTCGGGTTTAGCCCGCCCGAGTTGCACCCCTAGGACCAACCCACCATTTGAACGGGCCTGAAAATCCCATCCAGCCCAACCCGCCGGCGGTCCGCGAGCCAGGCGGGCCAGCCCGCTTCACCAATGCCATCACAAAAACAAAAATTAAGAATGTTATATACACACGTTAAATATAGGCAAATGTTAAAGGCCACCCCTAAATTACTAAGGGCCACCAATCTACTAAGGGCAACCATCCTACACCTATATTTTTACTAAGGGCAACCTAAAATGAATTATTTCACTAAGGGCTACCCAAGAAAAAAAAAAACAAAAGAAAACAAAACCCAACAGCCCCCTCCCCTTTCCCCCTCCTGTTCATCCCTCCCCCTTCCTCCGCGAAGTCTCCTCCTCCTCCGACAGCCCCCCCTTCCCCCCCTCCTGTTCATTCCCTCCCTCCTCCCCGAAGTCTCCTCCCCCTCCGACAGCCCCCCTTCCCCCTACTCCACAAAGTCCCCTCCCCTCCTCCACGAAGTCCCCTCCCTCCTCCACGAATTACCAATTTACATGAGTAGCATATTGTAAGAATGAAGAACAGATGCATGCTCATTCAAAATAGATGTCTGCTCATTTGGTTTGATGTTTGTCACCTAGTGCTTAACTACCCAGTTAAGAGCTTGATTCATGCCAGTTTGGTAGTGTTACTGTTATAGGGGGTTCTGTGCATCTCTAATTACACATCTCGTTTTTGCTCCAGAGGACAGGGGCAATATTCACAGACATTCACCTTCTAACCTGTTAGGAACATCAACCTGAATAGAACGGTAGAGATCTATTCAGCTTGTATGTTGCAGAATATTCAAGGAAATATAGGTAACGGTAGATTAGATGCAGGATAACAACCGCATCATCCTAACCAAGTACCAAGAGGAATTAGGACTGCAGCCTAGGCTGCAGTCCTCAACGTAAATAAGACTGCAGGTCAAGCCTGCAGTCACTGTAGCAATTTTTTTTTTGGGTAGACAAAGTCGACATTTAGCTTCTGTCGACATTGGACTGCAGCCTAGGCTGCAGTCCTCAACGTAATTAAGACTGCAGGCCAAGCCTGCAGTCACTGTAGCATCTTCTTTTTTGGGTAGACAAAGTCCACATTTAGCTTCTGTCGACATTGGACTGCAGCCTAGGTTGCAGTCCTCAACGTAATTAAGACTGCAGGCCAAGCCTGCAGTCACTGTAAATCCAATATTTACAGTGAATTGTCGATATGTTGGGCAGTGTTGTCTAGCCTAACCCACTAATTTGGTTAGTACTTTGAAGTCTAATTACCTGCTAAATTCTTATGATATGATGCGAGTACTAACAGTACTTTGAAGTTTGGGATGTATTTATTATTATTTTCTTTTTGTTTCCTTCTATGCCTGTAATTACAAGTTGAAAAACTGACTTCTCTTATTCATGTCCGAAAACTTTATCTAACCTATTTGCCCAAAAGGTCTTGATATTTTGCCCAATAGAGGTGGGGACAATGGTGGTGGTGGAGACCAAAAAAAAAAAGAGATAGAAAACTACCGAAGATAGACAACTTCAATAGAGGTGGAGACAACAACAATGGAGGAGGGGAGACCAATGGTGG